>CM064563.1:14824456-15131956 GCA_032716605.1 Paralithodes platypus | reverse complement strand
ACGGATTTGTATCATGTTTACTCCCCTAGACAGGTTGCCAACCAAGGCTGATGAGTTCCATCCACCCGGATTTGTATAAGGTTGTCTCCCCTAGATGAGTTGCCGACCAAAGTGAACGAGTCCCATCCATATATATATATACACTGTATATGTGTGTGAAACATCCGCAGCAGTAAATCTGGACGTCTGAGAGCCAGTTAGGCTCCTTGACTAATACGTCGCCACAGAAAATGGGTCGTTCGTGTCGAGTGGGGATATATTTGCTGGTGGTCGATGAGTTCGGTGCGGAAACCTTTATGTATTAAGGCGTGGCGGCAGGTGGGTGGTCTTGTCGAGCACAGGTGTTTTCGTCTATTATTATTTGAGCCCACAGTTACATATTTATCAAGATTATTTAGCTTCTGGACTAGTCTCCAATGTTCAATGAAGGCCAATATAAGGTGCTAGGCACTGCACAATGCACGCAGCAATACCTTCAAGATTAACCTACAAAAACTTAGGCTAACCAAACCAAACCTAGTTTTACTTAACCAAACCATACTTTGAACCAATCTTAGTATTTGTGTACACTAACCTAACCTTATCCTAAAGTCAATTAACCTAATCTAACCCAGTTTTACCTAATATATGACAAATATATCAAATTAAATTGTAACCTAGCCTCATCGAATCAAGCTAAACATGTATTCTATTGCCTGACGCCGTGATCCCCGAAGGTGTGGCCACGAACGAACCGCTCCCATGTACCTCTGTCCCCAGTCAGTCGACGCCCCTCCCCCCAACCAGCTCCGCCTTCGTTCATGTACTTCCTCACTCCATCCTTCCACCTCTCATTCGGTCTACCTCTCCCTCTCTGTCCCTCCACCTCGCTCTCGTACACCCTCTTAGTCATTCTCTCGCTTTCCATACGTTCCATATGGCCGAACCATCTCAAGTTGTTCCTTTTCACACTTTCCAGCACATCTACCTCCACACCACACCTCCTTCTTACTTCCTCATTAGTCTGTCTATCCCTCCATGTAACTCCGCACGCACTCCTTAAGTAATTCATTTCCACTGCTCTCACTCTTGGTCTGAGTCTCTCAACCAACGTCCATGCTTCGCTTCCGTAAGTCAGTGTCGGGATTACCACACTGTCATGCAAGGACTTCTTCACTTCCATACTGACCACCCTATTTCTTGTTACTGCTTTTAGCGTTCCTACAACCCTCTTCCCCTGTTGTACCTTCTCCCGCACTTCTTCATCCATAGTCCCATCTTTACTCAACACACTGCCCAGATACTTATAAGAGTTGACGATCTCCATAGCCTGACCATTCAGCTTCACCTCACACTCTGTGACTTCACCCCTTTCGAAGACCATAACCTTGCTCTTCCCCGCATTTACCTTCAAATTCCGTTTTTCGCACACTGTTCCAAACTCATTTACCAGACCCTGCAACTCCCAATCATTATCACTCATCAGAACTGTATCATCCGCAAACAGCAGTATAGGTAGCTTCCAATCAATTCCCTCCCTTTTCAGCGATACACCAACATCCACTGCTCTTGATAGTATTTCTTTCATGACTCCATCCATATATACAGTAAACAATCACGGGGACATCACACACCCCTGTTTCAAACCAACATTCAGGTCAAAGAACTCGCTCTGCTCACTCTCCACACGTACACGTAGCTAAACATAACTTGACTAATATATAATTATTAGGAAACTTTAATTCTCGTAAAACGGGCGAAAGGACAAGCAGATGAAACGCTTTCCGAGATAAATATCCGTTGTGTATAATACAGTAATGATATATGGTGTGCTGGGTGGCCTGTAAGCCAATAATTATGATATCTATATTGAATAAATTTATACACAGAAGGAGGCGAATCAGTTGAGCCAGGCGGATGTGGATAAAATGACCGTCATTAATGCACCTAAAAATGAAAGTGTAGCTCTAATGTCGTCAGTGTGTAGTATTAATTAAGATTCAGAATGTAGTGTACGTTATGGAAACAGGATGAACAGTATGCTGCTTGACTAGAAATGAAACTACTCTATAAACAAAATTATCTATTGAATACACAATGGAAATAAACGAAGTCTAAACTACAGTTGATATGATTCATACAGGTCTAAAATATAGTGTATGAGTTACTAGTGGGTGGTAGTATGACATGATGTAAACAGGTCTATATAGTGTATGAGTTACTAGTGGGTGGCAGGTTGAGATTACGCAACATTGTGTTATACAACTGAGTATAAAAAGGAATGTGAACAGCAACAGATCAACTGGTCCTATAGAGGCTGCTCGTCTTAAAGTACAATAAGAAGTACCACACATATGTGCACACACAACCAATTTCTCTTATTCAGCTATTAAATTAAAAAAGGCTAGGGTTGGATTTCTTAAACTTATGTAAACGTTTTTTTTGTTTTTAAGATTATACAGTGGTGCAATCAATAACATCTTGTGGCAGTTTATTCCAAACGTTAACAACGCGGTTGAAATGGAAATACTTTACCTGGTGTGACTGGTCAACTGTAAAGTACTTATGAACATCTAGTTTACCATGGTATTTAAATATTTTATATTCTTCAACTACATGTTCCATTATTCTGCGCCTTGTCTGGATAAACAGGTTCAGATCTTCAAGACGCTTCTCATATGGTTTATATCTCCAAGTTCGGTATCAAGTTCTCTGAACCCTGTCCAATTTTTCAACATCCTTTCACTAATATTGTTTCCTAAACTATACACAGTACTTCAGAAGGTATCACACCACTTTATAATAATTATTATTTGTTAAACATTTGAATATGAATGATCTACCAATTAGTCAAATACTTTATTTGTTTTCTTTATCGCTTTTGAGCAGCGGATAATTGGCTTTGAATACCTAGATGCTACAACACCCAGATATTTTACTTTCCCATGCAGGGATCTATTCAAGTTGTAATGCGCATGTTCACTCTTGCTTCCAGTATGTAGAACATTTCAATGTTGAATTTCATTTTCAATTTTCCAGACCAGTTTACTAGACTATTCAAGTATTGCTGGCGTTCTTGTGTTTTTAGTGTTTACTTTTCTTGCTATTTTTGTACGGTCAGAAAAATTAGTTAAACATTTTACATTGAAGGTTTTCATCAATATAATTTATGAATAACAAGAACATGACTGGACCAAGCACTGAGGCCTGAACACCACTACCAATGAAATCTTGCCAGTCCAATTTTCTACCGTCTATCACAACTCGATGTTTTCTTTTCCTGAACCAGTCTCTAATCCACTGTCAATTATGATTGTGTTTATATATATATATATATATTTGTATTTTTGTGTTCATAATAAATCAAGGTTGATACCATCAATACCTTTGCTTTCATCAAAGTTGTGAGGCTCAGATGGATGGCGACTGCATACACGACACGGATAAATTGTCATTCAAGCTAACTGTGATTATATATAACACAGTGACCTTAACAGACAGAACAACAAACAGGTAATTCAAAATTATGTTGTGATAAATAGTGATGAAACAACCACCACAATGTAGTAGTAAGATTAGATAACCCCCTCGCAGGAAAGTAAAAGTAATAAGAACATAAGAACATAAGAAAATGGGAGTCTGCAAAAAGCCGATCGGCCCACACAAGGCAGATCTCTGTCACACCCAACCCCAATTACATAACAACATAAGGTCATAAGATCGCGGGAAACTGCATATGGCCATGCGGCCCACATGAAGCAGCTCCCATTCACACCCAGCCCATATCACCCATATGGGAATCCAACTTATCCTTAAAGCTTTCAACTGTTTCTGAGCTAATTACTGTTCTGGGCAGTGCATTCCACATGTTAACAACTCTATTTCCAAACCAGTGCTTTCCTATATCTTTCCTAAATCTAAACTTATCTAACTTGAAACCATTTGAGCGGGTTATGTCGCCGTTCTTTAGCTTTAATACCTCATCTATATCACCCTTATTTAAACCTTTTATCCATTTAAATACCTCTATCATGTCTCCCCTACATCTTCGTCTCTCTAGTGAGTGCAGGCCTAAGACTTTCAACCTCTCCTCATACGATAAATTTCTAATATTATGTATCTTTTTGGTCATTCTTCTTTGGACTGCCTCTAAAGGGTCGATATCCATTCTATAATAAGGGCACCAAAATTGAACAGCATAGTCTAAATGGGGTCTTACTAGAGCTAAGTATAGTTTTAAGAAAACTTCAGCAATCCTGTTGCTAACACTCCTAGATATGAATCCTAGAATTCTATTTGCCCTATTCCTAACACTTATACACTGTTTTCTGGGTTTCAGATCATTACTAATGAGCACCCCCAGATCCTTCTCACACTCTGAGAAATCCAATTCTACATTGTCTAGTTTGTATTTAGCATCTAAATTACGATTTCTAATCCTTAATACCTTACATTTGTCTATATTGAAACTCATCTGCCAATTTATGGACCACTCGTGCAAGTGATCGAGATCATTTTGAAGACATTCCCTGTCGCTAGCTGACTCTATTATCCTACCTATTTTAGTATCATCAGCAAATTTACTGATCCTACTCTTTATGCCCGAGTCAAGATCATTTATGTAGATAATGAACAGAAGGGGCCCCAAAACCGACCCTTGGGGGACCCCACTTTTAACTAATCCCCAGTCCGATTTTACACCATTTATACTAACTCTCTGTTTCCTACCAATCAGCCATGACTTAATCCACTTGAGTAGCATCCCCCCAATACCATGTCCTTCTATCTTCTTTAACAGCCTTTCATGTGGAACTTTATCAAAGGCCTTACTGAAGTCTAAGTAAACTATATCATATGACTTGTCGTTATCTACCGCTTCATAAACCTCGGAGAAAAAACTGAGTAAATTTGTTCGGCAGGATCGTCCTGGAGTGAAACCATGTTGAGAGGGATTTATTAACTTGAACATATCTGAGTGATTTCTAATTTTCCTGGCAATAATTGATTCTAGCAATTTCCCTATAATTGATGTGAGACTAATAGGACGGTAATTTGATGCTATGGACTTATCACCTTTTTTAAATATCGGAATTATATTTGCGAGCTTCCATGAATCAGGAACTAAGCCTAAAGCTAGTGAATTATTAAATAGGTGAGTTAATGGGTAACTTAATTCGTCCTTGCATTCTTTTAATACCCTAGCATACACCTCATCTGGACCTGGAGATTTCTGGGGTTTTAGTCTATCTATTTCCTTAATTACTTCGTCACTAGTGACCTGAACTGTGCTTAATATTTCGTCTATACTACCGTTAAAAACTTGGTTGACTACTGGAACTTGATCTAAATTTTCGTTTGTAAAAACAGAAAGGAAATTACTATTTAGAGTATTGCACATTTCTAACTCATCATCTGTAATCTCACCTATGACATTCTTAAGAGGCCCTACTGTATCCTTTACCTTAGATTTATACAATTGATAAAATGCTTTAGGGTTGTTTTTAGATTAATTTGCTACCTTGATTTCGTAGTTTCTTTTTTCCTTCCTAATTTCCTTCTTTACCTGCCTCGACAAGTTATGGTGATATCCAATAAGGTGGAATTCGCCTTACTGTATTTTTCTGTATACACCTCTCTTTCTACCTATAAGATCTACTAATTTATTTGTCATCCATTTTGGTTGGTTTGTATGTGATCTAAATGTTCTTTTTGGTATATATTTATCTTGTTCGCTCTGTAAGGCAGAGATGAAATGATTATACACTCTATTTAAATTTTCAGTTGGTTGTCTAACTATCTCAGCT
Organism: Paralithodes platypus; assembly: GCA_032716605.1. Lineage (NCBI taxonomy): Eukaryota > Metazoa > Arthropoda > Malacostraca > Decapoda > Lithodidae > Paralithodes > Paralithodes platypus. Next base: position 15,126,173 of record CM064563.1, on the reverse strand, counting down.
GTGTGACCCACCTGGCCCTGACCTCTCGGTTCTGCTGGAACTAATCGGCTTACTTGATCTAAATCTCCTGCCTCCCCTTTAATTCTGAGTGATCGTTTTAATCCCCTAAAATTGGCTTTTCTAAAGTCAGGGATAAGAACCTTATTTTCCTTTGGTTTATGATTTAATTCTATAGAAAAATATATTGATTTATGGTCACTGTTCCCTAGCTGGTCGCCCACTTCTAAATTTGTTATCCAATGTTCTCTGTTGCTAAGAAAAAGGTCAAGAATATTATATCCTCTAGTTGGCGAATTTACAAATTGAAAGAGAAAGTTGTCTAGTACTACTTCAAGAAAATCTTCGGATTCGTTATTGCTATTTTGATTAACCCAGTCTATACCTGGAAGATTAAAGTCGCCTAAAATGCAAACATTATTATTCTGAGAAGCCTTACTGATTTCTTCCCATAATAATTTGCCTAAATTTCGACAAAGACAGGGTGCCCTATATATGGTTCCCAAAATAATTGTCTCACCTTCCCCGCTAATCTCTACCCACACACTTTCATTTTCGCTATTTGTTTTAATATCTGATCTAAGGCAATATTTCAAAGTATCCCTGACATAAATTGCAACTCCACCTGACATAAATTGCAACTCCACCTCCCCTTCTGTCTGTTCTGTCATATTTAAATAAATTGTATCCTGGCATATGAAATTCTGCTAATAGATGTCTAGAGTCAGTATTGATCCAGGTTTCTGTAATCGCTACAATGTCTATATTTTCCTTGCTAACAATTGCCCTAAGCTGATCCATTTTGTTACATAAACTTCTACAATTTGTATAATATACCCTCAACTTATTACTATTTTTTGTAACTAATTGTCTATCGTTTTTAAGTAACTTATTATTTTCTTCGATTTCACTGCAGTCAATGCTATCATAATAGCATTGTCTAACGACATTTCCATCTTCCGTTGCACCATCACTACTATCATTAGCAATATAGTCATCATTTTTAGCATGAAACTGAATATCCTTATCGCTTTCGCCTGACGCTAAAATTGTTCCATTTAACCTCTCATCTATACTCTCAATATTTCTGTTCAAAACCCCACAACCACCCTATCTAAAGAACTAGCTAATGTGGAAACCCCTAACCGTGAAAGATGAACCCCATCCCTTGCGTACATCCCATCTCTCCCATAGAAACTATCCAGTTATCAATGAATGGTATTGCTTTTTCTTTGCAATATTTCTCCAACCGGCAATTGACACCAATCGCCCTGGATGTCCATTCCTTGGGAACTCCTCTTCTGGGTAGGATACAATGTACTACAGAGATCCCTCCCTTCATCCTAACCTTATCTAACACATCCCGATACTGCTGCAGCAGTTCCTCACTTCTACCCTTACCAACATCGTTACTCCCGGCACTGAGACAGATAATGGGGTTATCTCCACTATCTTCCAAGATGTGGTCCATCTTCTCTAAAACCCTCCCAACTCCATGGTCAGGCAGACACACAACCTTCCTAAGTTTAGTGCGGGTAGCCCTAACTAAATGTCTTACCATGGAGCCGCCCACAATCGACACAGACTTACCTTCTCGGGACACAGACTTACCTTTCCCTCGGGAGGATCCAGCAGCTGCAGTTGGAGAACCCCCGGTGGTGGCAGAAGCTCCCTTGGTGGTGGTGGTGGTGGGGGTGGTGGTGGTGGTAGGTAGCACAGCGTCAGAGGTTGGAACTGAGTCGGCGGCAGGCACTTCGGCTATCCCTCCCTTATCCTGACTATCTTTTCCCTCACATTCGTCTCGCAAAGGAGAGAATGTATTTGTCACACTCATACCTATTCTACTATCCTGCTTCTTGAGTGTGACTTTCCCACCCGTATTTTTAACAACCTGCCATTAACACAATTTTTCATCAACTTCCTCCCTTTTCCCCTTACTTGACTTTATTTCCTCTTGGCTAAGCTTGAAAGCTAGATTTTCGTCTGTAATCAAATCCACTTCCCTCTGAAGTTTAACATTAACCTCCCTTAGAGCCAAGACCTCTTCCTTCACCACAACCATCTCCTCTCTTACCTGGAGAATAAGATGATGCAGATCAGTTAGAGACTCGCACTCCATACCTGCCATGATCCCAATAAGCTTAGCGAGGAGCAAGAAACTAAGTACAGAAAAACAAAAACAAGTAAACTAACAGCTAAAAACTGAGCTATAACACTTTTATATAACACGAGTGCACTGCCCCCAAACACAGGTAGGTGTAATGGTCACTAAAGGTCACTGGTAAGTGGTCCGGGCAGGAGCTCAGATTAACACAACCTTCTCCTGTCACTGACTGAACTAGACTGTGTCGACTTTGAGTGCAGGGAAGGTTCATGGAATTTACTGGTTTCTTCTTTATCTCTCTCAGACCCCTGGTTACTAGATACAATTATTTGTTTTGTATAAATTGGGTATCCACATTACAAAATACACTCACACAAGTAAATATTACATGAGCTAACTATTTTCTCCTTTAGAATATCAGTCTCATAATGACAACATATACAGTAGCATAACCCCAAAATAATATGACCTCCAGCTGGCAACTATTAGTGTTGGCCTTATATACATTTCACAAAATATGTATAGATATACTGTCAAATTATTCTAGGATGACAACAACGGACTGATTATGATCTACACAACTATATATTGTACAAGCATGTGCTGGTATTCATTCGAAAAGGAAATAATAGGTGTTTACCTCTCCCGTGTCATTTCAAACAACTACATGTAAATCTTGCTAACAGGTTAACAGTCATAGGGGTCTCTTCTGTCTCACCCTGTTGGCCAAGAAATTCATATCTCTCTCTCTCTCTCTCTGTTTTTTAAACAGATAGCAGATACATATACACTACTCTTAACGATTAGTTCAGCTCCGGTTTTACCACTGATACCAACATGAACACTCCACAAGCTACTAATCAAACATGCAAAGTTGTAATTTGTGATTTCAATATCAACCAATCAAACGTCATGAGAAAGATTGATTTACTGAAACTAAATATCCACTTGTTCTACTTGTTCATCCCTAAAATTCTAAAATTGGTCAAAAATGAAGTTGCCGAAGCTTTAACCAAAATATTTAACAAGTCACTCCAACATGGACATTTACCCACTGGCTAGAAGGCAACGAATATAACACTAATATTTAAAAGGGCATTTAAAAAAACTATCAGGTAATTACAGACCCATTAGCCTAACTTCCGTTATTGTAAAACTGTTAGAAACAATTATGAGACGAAATTGTATTTTCATGGAGAATAACAATCTTATACGTAACAGTTAACACGGCTTCAGAGCAAGATCATACCTAACAAACATTATAGAATTCTATTACAGTCTATTTAAGATTAATTATTTTACTAAAAGTTTTGATATAGTGTACTTGGACATTAAAAAGTCCTTCGACAAGGTCCTTCAAAATAAATTACTTCAGAAGGTCGAGAGCCTAGGAATACAAGGCAAAACACGCAATTGGATAAGTAGCAGGTTAAATGAAAGAAAGCAAAGAGTAATTATTATTGGAGTGGAATCAGATTGGACTCCAGTGACTAGTGGAGTCCCCCAGGGTTCAGTACTGCGTCCAATATTGTTCACAATATATATTAACAACGGCATCAATAATATAATTTCCAAATTCGCCGATGACACTAAGATAGGAAATTCAACAAATTCAATCTCGGAAAGCAATAGAATTAGTCTGCAATCAAATCTAAACAAAATCACAGGGTGGTCAGAAAATTGGCAGATGCCCTTTATTGTAAACAAATGTCAGATACTACAAATAGGCTCACAAAACAATAAATATGCATACCACATGAATGGAGAAAAAATAAAGAGTGTATCACAGATAAAAGACCTAGGAGTGCTTATAAACGAAAATGTAAAATCTACAAGCAAATGCACTGCAGCAGCTAAAAAAAAAAAAAAAAAAAAACGAGCAGTCAGTTTTGTCAAACAAATTTGTCTAAAGGAATAGGATGTGCAGAATCCATTTAACCCACTGGTCACCAGCTAATATATAATAAATGTACATTCAGTGGTGGGCTGACTCTTTGTCAGAGTGAGGGTTGGTGTCCTCTACTTCCCATAGCCCCTTCTATCTTTTTCTCCTGCATCTTTAATTTTTTCAAATGGCGTAGGGATGCGGCGACCCCAACGCCCGCCACTTTCTGGTGCAGGTAGCCTCCTCTATGGTGGAGGGGTGAGAAAATTTCCACGACCGCTTTTCTCCGGCGAGACGTAGAAGTCGGCTAAAGGGGATCGTGGGCGGGAGGCCTGTTATCCTTCTCCCCTTAAATAAATCTACCAAAAAAACGAGACAGAGATAGGGGCGAGGGAACGCGTTCGTGGTCCCGGACCCTAAGAATAGGAGCTTTGAATGTGCGTGGATGTAGTACGAATGAGAAGCAAGAGGATATTGGAAGGTTATTTGAAAGAAGGATGTATGATGTCCTTGCACTGAATGAAACAAAGAAGAAAGGAGTGGGAGAAGTGGATTTTGGAAACGTGATAGGTAGAAAGTCTGGAGTAGACGAGGGAGTCAGGGGGAAAGAAGGAGTGGCTATTATTGTGAAGGAGGAGTTGAGAGAGTTTATAACAGAGTGGAAAGAGGTGTCATCAAGGCAAATGTGGGTGAGAATGCGGTTCAAGGGTGAAAGGTGGGTTTTTGTAAGTGCGTATGGACCGGGTAGTGAAAGAGAGGTAGACGAGGTAGAGGGTTTCTGGGAGGATTTGAGAGATTGTCTACAAGGGTTTGATGAAAATGAAAATGTTATAGTTTTAGGGGACCTAAATGCTAGGGTAGGAAATGAGCCTGTTGAGGGAGTCATCGGTAGTTTTGGTGTGGATGGTGTAAACGAGAGTGGAGAAAGACTGAAAAATGTATGTGAAGAGTGTAGATTGAGTGTAGGTAATACGTTCTTCAAAAAAAGGCGTATACACAAGTACACATGGCATACACTTGTGAGGGGAGAGATTGTAGAGAGGGCATTGATGGATTATGTGCTGGTGACAAGGGAAAGATTGTGTAGACTGCTGGATGTGAATGTGATGAGAGGTGAGGTGGAGGGTATGTCAGATCATTACCTGGTGGAGGGAAAGCTAAGAGTTAAGAGTTACAGGAGAATAAGAGACAAGCATGAAGTAAGAGAGGTAATAAAAGTTAGTGAGTTAGAGAAGAGTGAAAAAGAGAGGGAGTACAAGGAAAGACTAAATGAAAAGTGGATGGAAGTGAGAGAGATGGAAGAGAGAGAAGTAGAGGTTGAATGGCAACAGTTAAACGAAGGAGTGAAAGTAAGTGCAGAGGTAGTATGCGGCAAAAGGAAAGTAGGAGGGAGAGGTATCAGGAAGGGAAGCGAGTGGTGGAATGATACGGTGAGAAAGGCAGTTGAGGAGAAGAGACAGTGTTTTGAGAGGGTTTTACAGGATGGTTGTGTTGAGGTATGGGAGAGGTACAAAGAAAAGGAGAGAGGCAAAACGGAAAATTAGGGAAGCGAAAAAAGATGCAAACGAAAGGTGGGGTCAAAGGCTGAGTGAGAATTTTGAAGAACGAAAGAAGATGTTCTGGAAGGAGGTAAATAAAGTAAGGAAAGGAAGACAAAAGAGGGAAGAGTCAGTGAAAGATGAAAATGGAGAATTACTAGTGGAACCAGTTGAAGTGAGGAAAAGATATGCCGAGTATTTTGAATCTTTGTTAAATTCAAGAGATGGAAGAGAAGCAGTGATTGAAGCAGAGGTGGATGGAGATAGGTTACCCAGGCCACCCAGGTGGCAGGGAATGAATGAAAGGATTGAGGAAAATGAGGTGAAAGAAGCAGTGAAACAAATGAGAGCGGGAAAAGCAGGTTTGGATGGTATTGCTGTGGAGTGTATAAAGAAGGGTGGAGATGTGATAATAGATTGGCTGGTGAGACTTTTCAATGTGTGCTTTGCTGTGTCAATGGTACCAATAGACTGGAAGAGTGCATGTATTGTGCCGGTGTACAAGGGGAAGGGAGATCGGCAGGAGTGTTCAAGTTATAGAGGTATTAGTTTATTGTCAGTGGTTGGAAAGCTGTATGGCAGGGTGTTGATAGAGAGGATAATAAAGTGTACGGAAGTTGCAATAGGAGAAGAACAGTGCGGTTTTAGGAGGGGAAGAGGGTGCGTGGATCAGATGTTTGCAGTAAGACAGTTATGCGAGAAGTATTTAGAGAAGCATAAGGAGATATTTTGGGCTTTTATGGACTTGGAAAAAGCATATGATCGTGTGGACCGTGAAGCAATGTGGAAGGTGTTAAGGATTTATGAAATAGGAGGAAATTTGTTAGAAGCAGTTAAGAGTTTTTATGAAGGGAGCAGAGCATGTGTGAGAGTAGGAAATGGTGAGTTGAATGAATGGTTTGAGGTAAAGATAGGTTTGCAACAGGGTTGTGTAATGTCACCATGGCTGTTTAATATGTTTATGGATGGTGTGGTGAGGGAGGTGAAAAGGAGAACTATGGGAAGAGGATTGGGTTTAGTAGGAAAGAATGGTAGAGATTGGGAGTTGAATCAGTTGCTGTTCGCTGATGACACACCATTGGTGGCGGATTCTGATGAGAAACTGCAGCGGGTAGCCAAAGAGTTTGGTGTGGTTTGTGGAAGGAGGAAACTGAAGGTGAACGTCAATAAAAGTAAAGTAATGGTGTGTAATAGGGGAGAGCATAGGGTGAATCTAGATGTGAGGCTGGATGGGGAAATATTGGAACAAATAGAGCGTTTTAACCCATAACTAGCGGCGCGCAACATAAGTCGAGTATAATAAATCTGGACTATCTGGCGGCGCTCGACATGTGGCTGTGTGGCAATTTCAGCACGTAATGTTGCTGAGAGAGAGAGACAAGTGGTGGCAGGAGAGTAGCGAGCGTATGACTGCTCCAGACCACCGCGGCGAACCTACTGACACGAATCCCACCTCCTCCCTCCCTCTCTCACTCGCTATATACGGAATTGTATGGGGAAAGTGCCGAATTACATGCTTTTTGCACTCGCGTTGCGCGGTTGTTGCAAGAAAACTAGCCATCATAAAAGGATCGTTATGGTGTCATTGGAAAGCTCTGTTTATGCCCTTTCAGGGATAGATACTTGTTTTACGCTCTGGGTCTTATTTAGGCATGAAAATGATCACGTAAACAGCCCTATCTTGGCTAAAAACACCCCGCTGGGCGGTACATATAAATAAACCGCTAGCCCGCTAATCTAGTGTTAAATATCTAGGAGAAACGATAAGCAGGAGTGGAGGTATGGAAGTGGAGGTAAAACAGAGAGTGTGTGAAGGAAGGAAGGTTTTCGGAGCAATGGGAAGTATGTGGAAGACGAGAAATCTCGGAGTAAAAGTAAACAGTGCACTGTATCAAGGAATTGTTGTGCCAACAGTGATGTATGGGGCTGAGGCATGGGCTCTGAAGAAAAAGGAGAAAAGAGGGCTGGATGTGATGGAGATGAGCTGCTTGAGGAGTATGTGTGGAGTTACTCATAGAGATAGATTGAGGAATGAAGAGATACGTAGGAGAGTGGGGCAGCAGGAACATTTGTCAGCCAGAGTGGACAGAAGGATGCTGAGCTGGTGTGGTCATGTTGAACGAATGGGAGATGAAAGGCTTACAAAGAGAATATGTGAGTCAGGTACAAGGGGAGATAGAAGGGCAGGAAGACCCCCATTGAGATGGAGAGACTGTGTAAGAAAGGCTTTGGATGATAGAGGAATGACTATAGATCAGGCAGGGGAAGTGGTGGTGGACAGGAGTGAATGGAGAATGCTTGTGAATAGTTGAGTGAACACGTGGTCATTTGGAGTAAGGGGTCGGGCGCAAGTTGGACTAGATAATAGTCCATCAGGCGCCTGGCCCCGGGAGACGATTAATATGAAGGGTGCGCCTGGAAGAGTGGTGGGAGGGCTTGTGGCTTTGGCTCCGGTGCATGTCTGCCTGCCGAGATCGGAACCTCTCCGAGTGGTCGGGGGCCGGGGGAGTGCTGGAGCGACCTTGGTGATCCTGGTCTCTGGGTCTTCTCGTGGGTGACCTGGATGTGTGTGAGTTTGTGCTTTTTATCTGTGTTTATTTTTTGTTTTATGTTGTTTTTGTGTTTTCCCTGTTCTTGCTGTTTTCGACTCCTGTCTTGATTCGGCTACCCCAAAAATGGGGATTGGGCCTGAGCATATAGATAGATAGATAGATAGACATTCTAGGACTGGGCAAAATTCGAACCAATTTTTGTTCTTTCCCTAAAACAGCTTAAATAGGTGAGAAATGTAGGAAAACAAAATAACATTCACCTCGGTCATTTGGAGGTCATAGCTCAGCCATCAGCTGCCGGGCACCTCTTCAAACCTCCCGCGCCAGAACACCACAGCTGGGCGAGGCAGCATGATTGATGTACGATGCCTCTAGTTTTCGAGTGACGGTTATTTACACCACCCGAGCATCATGTGTGCCTTCATAGTTCATATATTAACAACATGTATCACATAATGTCATTGTAAGTGAAGTTACAGTGTGATAAGTGCATAGATTCAAGTTTTATAAATGCCGATGAGTGGCAAGGCCTGCGCACGTCCTGGTTATCATGGCGACGGGGGGCCATCTTTGCCCCAGAGAACAACAGAACGCACGCACATACACACGGCCAGCTGACAGACACTTTTCTACCATCACTTTCACTTTCATTCTGTGCCTCTCTCACGCACTCTGTTTATTGATTTTATACTTTATCGTATGTTTTATAGTTAGAATATGAGTTTTACACATTGTTTTAGGCACTTTTGACTTAGAAATATGGGTTTTCACATTGTATTTTTAGTGGGGAGACAGTGGGAGGTGGTGGTGAAGGTAGGCTTGGGGGAGGACCACGCCGCACTTGTTGTGTAGCAACTTGACCCCTCTAATCCTCAGCTCGTCTCTTCTGACCCCTACGATGGCCTGGCGGAATTTTAAGGAATGCCATGGGGTCTGGGTCATCCTCCTCCTCCTCTTCCCCACTTGGTGGGGAGTCAACTATGTTATGGGAAGCAGTAGTGGAGCAATACCCACTCTCCTCCCTTTGTTCAAACATCGCGAGGCGACGAGGTAGTTCAGACATGATGTAGCCTATCACTCGCAAGGTCAAAGGGATAACTGTCTTCCCCCCTCCTCCCGCGAGTCCCCACAGCGGCTGGATTTTGGGGTTGCCAAGTATTGCCACTGTCTGGCAACATCCTAAGGAACATACTATACAGATCTGAACCCTCTAGCTACCATAGGACAAGAGGAAATAAAGTCGAAAGTGCCGACGAAGGTGGTGAGATAAGTGGGTAAACTGGCGTCCCACACCCACCCGTCCCCACCCGAGCAGCTGGAGTTGGGGATTGCCGAGTAGGCTACTGCCACTGCTCGGCAACATCATAAGATAATATCTTATGATGATATATTATATATTACATATATATAACATATGGGATATATTATATCCCATACAAATTTGAACCCTCTAGCTACCATAAGACAAAAGTAAATAAGGTCGACAGTGCCGACACAGGTGCTGCAGCGCTGGGGTTTAACGATACATACATTGCCGATGCATATGCTGCGGCGCTGGTGCCCAGTGGGTTAAACCATTTGACAAGATGTATCTTGTCCCTGTTTCCCATGACAACCCATGAAACAGTATGGCCGATAGCGGGATCAGGAGTGAACGTAAACATTTATATATAGGACACAAATTGGTTTATAAATAAATGAAAATACACTTTTCTAAGCAAATTTGGGGTGCAGCCCAATGGGCTGCTTGTGAAAGCTACTAGGTTGACGGTCAGAAATCTAAATTGGCAAGTGTTGTTTAGGATGTTATTAGTCCAGCTACTCAGAAACATTTTTTTAATAGAAATTGGATTACAAATTATATCTAAAGGTATTAACATCTGTATCTTGCATTGATTGCCATTGGCAACATGCTGAAAATATTACGATGCACTGGAAAATCAGATCAATATTGAGGCTACATTTTTGGTGGTGTTACGACTGAGGTTTAAATATATCAGGGCTCTTATTCATTGGACTAGTAATGGCATAAATGCTACAACGGAAAGCGCTAGATCCAACCTCTGATGTATATTCCCAGTGAACAAAGAACACAAATACTCTACAGAGTTCTATATGCAATAATAGGTTATTAAACTCTCAATAAATGTGCGTCTACTCTAGGCTTAATGTTATGTGAAAACAGCCTATTACTACCTCTAACCGAAGGTGCTTGGTTATGGTATGCAAAGTAAGGTGGTAAGAGAAGTTACAGCTTACGTTACTTTAATCAATAAATGTCAGGCACTCCTGCATGAAAGAAAGTGCACTAAAGTCCTTCAACACCAACAAGGAATCTTCTTTAAATGTTAGATGCTATCAAGATGCTCGAATCGGAAATGGAACCCAAAAAGGCAGGCAGCGGAACAATGCTCGTGCAGGCTATGCACACAAAAAGGCAGGATATATAATGCAGTCAGAGCCAAGAACATCCTAAACGCTACAACAATAATAATCGCCACGACAATGCAGTATTCCTATCAACAAAAAGAGCCTAAGTCGTTTGTGTCTCCATACATCAAACTACGCTGCGAAATGCTTGTGTAATCATAAACGGGTATGCATAAAAAGAGTAATTGGGTTAATATACTTAATGTCTACTATGACTGATAAAGTCTAGCTAGAGTCAATGATACGAGATACTGGTGCGCATGGCATGCCGCATAGCCTAGTGCAAATCTCAAGTCTGTGCGTCAAATATTACGTTATAGGGAAGGGTAGCTCTCTTGAGAAACCTTAATACCGAAGTATTAAGCGTTCTCCTGGCGTACCTCAAAGACAAACAACGAGCTTAGAACAGTGCAGGATGGTATAGGCAAAAAGCCCTCATTCGTGCATGCTCTACTCTCAATGGCACACAGACTAGAATTTACCCAATCAACTCCAGTTCTCAGGTATGTCGTGCAGCTTTTAACTAAAGCCAGCACTCAGAGGAAACAATACCTTATAATATCAGACTCCTAGTCTAGCATTATCTAATCCAGCAGAACACTAATAATTATAGGAAGCGGTACTGAAAAATATGAATGCCAACCAATGCTTCGTGATCAACTTATCTTAACACTAACATACATGGGTTATATCAGACATTAACGCACAATACAACTGGCCAGCATGAAGCTGATTTTGCAGAGTTAACCAGAGGGGGTATAATATTAATAAAAGGTGGTGAAAGATATGGAAAATGAGAGAGATAGTGTTTTGGAGGACAAGCAACCTAGAAGGGTCACTAGATCTGTTGTTGCTTGATTTCCTTTGTACTCCTTTGTACCTATCACCTTTCAGAGAGCAGAACGGGTCCACAACGTCTTAAGCATCAGATACCTGCAACAGAAATGGTGGTGTTACATAATTATGATCAGTTACTTTAAAACTAATATTATTATCAATATTTTATATATGAGAAACATAGTTTGAGCCTTGTTTAAAAAGAAGTAATGAACTGGCCTAATTGATATCCTAATAATACACACTCAGTTTAACTTTGATTTTTTGGCAACATTATTGTCTGTGTTGCCTTCTCAAAACAGAATCAAACACACTGGCAATTTTTGTTTAGCAGATTGTCGTGCCCAAAGTCCTTCTGAATATCATGTTTCCTGCAGAACTGAGTCGGTTTATAGCCACTGTGACGTTAACCACTCCGTTAGAACCGCATGGCTTGTCCTACAGTGACTCGCTAGTATTGCCAGGGCAGTGGATGTGGCTACAGTTGATGTATTGTTGTGTGTTTTATTTCATATGAAAGCTCGTGTCATGGGCAGTCCAGAAAGGCTCTTTGTTTTCACCCATGTCAAGGCTTTATATATTTAATTGCAAAGTATATGTTTTATCAATAAGTAGTAATGATAGGAGTTGAGAGAGAGAGAGAGAGAGAGAGTAGAACAGAGTGGGGGTAGGCGCACAGTGTTTTGCTATACTCGATGAGTCATAGCTGGCTGGCTTCTCGGGGATTGGTTAGAGGAGTTTTTTACCATGCTTGATGACGTCATGTTTAGCTAGCTTCTTTAGCATTGGTTAGAGGACTTGTTACCGCTTTTCTACGCGGTTCGAGCTAGTGCTAGTATATATACAGCTCCCTCGCCAATTTCTCCCTCAGATCTGGTTTCTAGAACGCATCCCTCTTATCCGTTGGATACCTGTCCCCCTTGCTGCACCTGAGAACCTTTTCCTCTGCCTATCTCTCTCATTTTCCATATCTTTCACCACCTTTTATTAATATTATACCCCCTCTGGTTAACTCTGCAAAATCAGCTTAATGCTGGCCAGTTGTATTGTGCTTTAATGTCTGATATAACCCATGTATGTTAGTGTTAAGATAAGTTGATCACGAAGCATTGGTTGGCATTCATATTGTTCAGTACCGCTTCCTATAATTATTAGTGTTCTGTTGGATTAGATAATGCTAGACTAGGAGTCTGATATTATAAGGTATTGTTTCCTCTGAGTGCTGGCTTTAGTTAAAAGCTGCATGACATACCTGAGAACTGGAGTTGATTGAGTAAATTCTAGTCTGTGTGCCATTGAGAGTAGAGCATGCACGAATGAGGGCTTTTTGCCTATACCATCCTGCACTGTTCTAAGCTCGTTGTTTGTCTTTGAGGTACGCCAGGAGAACGCTTAATACTTCGGTATTAAGGTTTCTCAAGAGAGCTACCCTTCCCTATAACGTAATATTTGACGCACAGACTTGAGATTTGCACTAGGCTATGCGGCATGCCATGCGCACCAGTATCTCGTATCATTGACTCTAGCTAGACTTTATCAGTCATAGTAGACATTAAGTATATTAACCCAATTACTCTTTTTATGCATACCCGTTTATGATTACACAAGCATTTCGCAGCCTAGTTTGATGTATGGAGACACAAACGACTTAGGCTCTTTTGTTGATAGGTATACTGCATTGTCGTGGCGATTATTATTGTTGTAGCGTTTAGGATGTTCTTGGCTCCGACTGCATTATATATCCTGCCTTTTTGTGTGCATAGCCTGCACGAGCATTGTTCCGCTGCCTGCCTTTTTGGGTTCCATTTCCGATTCGAGCATCTTGATAGCATCTAACATTTAAAGAAGATTCCTTGTTGGTGTTGAAGGACTTTAGTGCACTTTCTTTCATGCAGGAGTGCCTGACATTTATTGATTAAAGTAATGTAAGCTGTAACTTCTCTTACCACCTTACTTTGCATACCATAACCAAGCACCTTCGGTTATAGGTAGTAATAGGCTGTTTTCACATAACATTAAGCCTAGAGTAGACGCACATTTATTGAGAGTTTAATAACCTATTATTGCATATAGAACTCTGTAGAGTATTTGTGTTCTTTGTTCACTGGGAATATATATCAGAGGTTGGATCTAGCGCTTTCCGTTGTAGCATTTATGCCATTACTAGTCCAATGAATAAGGCCCTGATATAGTTAAACCTCAGTCGTAACAAATGGCGACCTTACCTAGGATTTGGTGAACCTATATTTATTAGCAGGGAACATTTGTTGTTTTGGGGAATATTTTGCGGGGATCAGCAAGAATAATTTTGTTTTGCAACATAGTATAGCCCTTGAGTATTTCCGAGAATTTGTGTGTGTATATTGAGGTATAAGAGTTTGGGGTGCTTCTTTTCTGAATATTGAGGTGGGACATTTTTGTGAGCATCATGTCTTATACCGGATCAGAGGAGGATGGAGACACAGTACGTAATGTCGAAACTGAGGAACAGCAGTATGATGAAATGGTTAATCAGGTGAACTGTGAGGAGGATGCTAGGATATTTTTGCAATGGCCTGTTACTGCCTAGCGGTTGGAGGGTATGGATTGGTACGGTCTTCAATGCCTGGCCACAGCTAGCGGTCATGCGGGTACTAGCAGCATGACCAGGGATAACTTGATAACGTGTGTACTGGGCAGGGTGACTGGTGAGCGAGATGGGTTGAGTGCTCAGAGCCCTTCGGCCATGCTTCCCCTACACTCGACTCCCAGCCATCCCAGTAGGTTGCCGACCCCGAGTACGCTTCCACAGTTGGGTGGTGACTGGCAGGGTGGGTTGCCCCTGGGGGGACCACTGGTAATTTCAAGCATTGTAGCACCTTCACCTCCTCAAGGGTTAACTCCAGAATTATTGCTTCAGCTCGAATTAGCTAAGATCCAGCAGCAAATAGAATCAGCTAAGATCGAAGAGAGAAAGGCTATCAGGGCATCTGAGATTCAACAGCAACAAAGGGAATGTCAGCTTCAGCAGCAATTAGAATTAGCCAAGATAGAAGAGAGAGCCAAGTTAGCAAAAATCCAAGCTGATTTAGAGTCGACTAGGTACTGTGCCGACATGGACGTAGAGAAGTCTCGAGTAGAGACAACGGGACAGCGACTTGGGGCTGGTAACCGTGCTCATGATCAGTCTCTCTCGCACTTATTGAAACTGGTTCCGGTGTTTGATGAGAGTGGTGTAACAGAATTTTTCGCACGCTTTGAGAAGAAGTGCCAGGAACACCAGTGGCCAGAGAATAAATGGGCAGCACTTGTATCCTCTAGATTAATAGGCAAGGGTCTTAAAGCCTACGATACGTTACCTTTTGAGTCATGTATTGTGTATGAGGATCTCAAGGAGGCTGTCCTGAGGGCTTACGAACTGCAACCAGAAACGTACCGTTTGAAGTTCCGGGGTGTAACTAAGGGAAGAGATAGCACCTTTTTGGAACACGCCCGGGACTTGTCCGATGCTATGGGGAACTGGCTCCGTTCTGAGAAGGTAACAACGTTTGATGGAGTTAAGCAGTTGATGATGTTGGAGCAGTTCTTTAAGAGCACGGGCGGTGATCTAACTTTGAACTTAAAGGATAAAAACCCAAGAACTCTTGTCGAAGCAGCAGAAATGGCTGATCGACGGCTGTCGTTGATTCGGGGTTGCGGGTCCTCACAGAAGTACGATGCAAGTGCTAGGGACCGTTATCCTCCCCCTCCCCATAGCAATGACACATTTAAACAAAAGAGCAATGAAACTAAAACTGAATCCAAACCTAACACCACGCCGTATGAGAAGAGTCAGGGGCTTTTTACATCACAGTATAAGCCGAAACCGAAATTTATGTGTTTTAAGTGCCACCAGGAGGGTCATAAGGCAAATGAGTGCCCTAGTCGACCTCCTCCGGCAGCCGTGTCTTTTGCTCACGGCATTGGAGTGTTCAAGAGGACATCGGAGTTTGTTAGAGGCAATTCTTCCGAGGTAAATACACTGCCAGTGCAGAAGGATCCGAAAGGCTTATTCCCTGTCCGTGATGCCTTTAGTGACCACAGGGGACTCGGTTGTGTGGAGTGGGGGGGTAGAAGACATGAGGTGAGAATTTTGCATGACACTGGGGCATCGCAAACATTTTTGAGGAATTTCACTGGTAAACCTGTAAATACGGCGCGGGTGGTTGTGGTTCAGGGAGTTAATGCAACAAGGTCATACCCGCTTGTAAGAATGAAGATGGAAGTTGATGGTGTGACTCGTGACCTGGATGTAGGAATTGTGGACAAGTTACCTGTTGGGGGCGTTGACCTCCTTTTCGGCAACGACTTTGCGGGGCCTACTTCTGAGGTTCCACCCTTAGTCGTTGCCGAGAAGCCGGCCGACGTGAGTAGGGAGGAGCAGGAGTGGGTTGAGAAGTGTCCGGAGCAACCTATGGCATGTGTTGTCACCGGATCTCTTGCATCCAGGGAGTCACATTCTGGCCAACAGTCTTTAGACAAGCGGAGGAAAGGTACCGAGAAGGTGTTGAAAGTTGATGCGGTTGAGAGTTTAGTATCAACGGACATTCTCGGGGACTCATTATTAGGACCGATTTTCGAGTCTGGAGAAGACCCATTAACTGTTACTGAGAAGGCAGAGGATGGGCTTAAAAAGACGAAGAGACAGAGAGAGAGCAACGGGAGGCTAAATTCAATGTAGGAGGGGGGCATGAGTTGTTTCGCAAACACTTAGATAAGCTTGCTCCTTCGGACATTTGTAAATTGCAATTAGAAGACCCGGAGGTTCTTGAATGTGGTACCGGTGCTGTCGAGTTGAAGGAGGACAGTGATGCACAGTCGGGAGATTTTTACAAGTATCCCCTGACCATCATGGAGGTAGCAACAAGGTACCCTGACGCATACCCTATGAGAAATGGGTCAGCGAAGACGGTGGTCCG
Organism: Paralithodes platypus; assembly: GCA_032716605.1. Classification (NCBI taxonomy): domain Eukaryota; kingdom Metazoa; phylum Arthropoda; class Malacostraca; order Decapoda; family Lithodidae; genus Paralithodes; species Paralithodes platypus. The sequence goes on along the minus strand of CM064563.1, from coordinate 15,109,893 downwards.
AAACTTCCTAGTGTACTTTTCCCGGTATGGTTACCCGCAGGTAATTCAGTCAGACCAAGGATCCAACTTCACTTCTGGCCTCTTTGTTCAAGCAGTACCGCAGCATGGGATTGTTACGGTTGTGTCATCTGCGTATCATCCAGAGAGCCAGGGTGTGTTAGAGCGATGGCACTCAGCCTTGGAATCTGTGCTTCGTTATTGTTGCTTTGAGAGTGGATGGGGTTGGGATCTTGGCCTGCCATATGTTTTGTTTGCTGCACGGGAGGTACCTGGGGAAAGTTTGGGATTCAGCCCTAATGAGCTCGTCTTTGGACACCGTGTCAGAGGGCCTCTCCATATGGTTAAAGAAATATGGGAGGGTGCAGAAAAAACTTGTTCTATGCTCAAGTATGGCCTCGACAGTCGAGAACGGATGTTGCACAGTCTGGAGTTGGCTGGCCTTAATTCGACTAGCTCTCAGGCCCTCATGAAGGACAGGTACGACCTCAAGGTTAAACTCAGGGAGTTTCGCGTGGGTCAGGAGGTGTTGATTCTACTGCCCCTTGTAGGTCACCCCTCATCCGCGAAGTACACTGGTCCTTATAGGGTGGTTGAGAGGCTATCGGACATGGATTGCTTGGTAGCCACTCCAGACAGACGGAAGCGCAATCAGTTATGTCACGATAATCTCATGAAGGAGTATGTGAGGCCTGAGCCTCTCACTGTGCCTGTGATGACGTTTAGCAGTCAAGGTGGAGAAGGAGAACGGGACAGTCAAGCTCAGGTGGAGGATAACTGGAAGGATAAGAAAGTCAAATGGGCGCCTGAGTGTGAGAAGGCGTTTAGAGTAGTAAAACACCTGTTGTGCACTCACCCGATCCGCAGGGCCCCTGACTTTAGCCTACCTTTCCAACTAGCAACGGATGCTAGTGGTGTGGGGGCTGGTGCCGTCCTTATGAAAAAGGACGATGATGGGCTGGAACATCCTGTTAGTATCTGCTCGGAGAAGTTCAATTCAGCCCAGGGAAGCTGCTCTGTTGTCGAGAGGGAGCTGCTGGCAGTTGTGCTTGCACTGAGGCATTTCGAGGTCTATGTTCCAGCCTATGGTCCGGTCGTTGTAGTTTACACAGATCATCACCCTCTCAAGTTCTTGGGCCAGTTTCACAATCGGAATATGAGGCTGACCAGGTGGTCATAAAGGTTATTGGTATATAACCTGGACATACGCCATATTGCCGGTTGTGACAACGTGGTTGCAGATTGTCTTTCAAAGGTATATGATCCTGGGTAGATTGACACACGGGTAGCCTCCTGCTTTAGTTTGAATAGTATTTTGCGCTTGGTGCTTGTTGGCTCGCGGTTGTAGCCCAGCATATTGGGTCATAAAGCAGGAGTTGAGCGTTTGGTATAGAAGAAAAAACTAGGCTTGCCCCTATAGTGCAGCCGAAATAACAAATAAAAAACATAAAAATCAAATAAAAAACTCTTTCTATGATAGTTGAATTTTTTCAGTATGTTATAGCAATAATTCTGAGTTGCACTCCTCTCAGAATGCTGGGCTAGGGAAGCTCGCTCTTGAGGAGCATAACTACATATGGTTTAAACTATTGTGTTGGGGAGGTTTATAATTTTGTAAAATGTTTTGTTGAAGAACTGTGCCAGATATTGTACTGCCGCTGGGTGATGGGAAGTAGAGATGTAGCATGGGTTCTAACAATCAGATTTTTGTGAGCCTTGGGCCTCTGAGAATAATCTTGGGGGGGGGTGTGACGTTAACCACTCCGTTAGAACCGCATGGCTTGTCCTACAGTGACTCGCTAGGATTGCCAGGGCAGTGGATGTGGCTACAGTTGATGTATTGTTGTGTGTTTTATTTCATATGAAAGCTCGTGTCATGGGCAGTCCAGAAAGGCTCTTTGTTTTCACCCATGTCAAGGCTTTATATATTTAATTGCAAAGTATATGTTTTATCATTAAGTAATTACGTAATGATAGGAGTTGAGAGAGAGAGAGAGAGAGAGTAGAACAGAGTGGGGGTAGGCGCGCAGTGTTTTGCTATACTCGATGACGTCATAGCTGGCTGGCTTCTCGGGGATTAGTTAGAGGAGTTTTTTACCATGCTTGATGACGTCATGTTTAGCTAGCTTCTTTAGCATTGGTTAGAGGACTTGTTACCGCTTTTCTACGCGGTTCGAGCTAGTGCTAGTATATATACAGCTCCCTCTCCACTTTCTCCCTCAGATCTGGTTTCTAGAACGCATCCCTCTTATCCCTTGGATACCTGTCCCCCTCGGATCAAGTGTCCAAACAGTGGTTTAGAGGGGGTAAGGGAACATTGGAAAGGGAATTACTGCCCTGGAACTAATGTCCGTGGCAGGATTAGGAAGTTAGTAGGGGACAGATGGGTTAGTAACTGAGGGGGGGATAAAATAAAGTTATTCATTTACAAACGCAGTCAGTCGCGGGTTTGATGCGAGATATTTGTCTAGGCGGAGTTTAAATGAATCAACGGTGATGCAGTCTATAACGTTTCGGGGAAGCCCATTCCACGAGTTGACAACTCGATAGAAGAAGAAATTCTTAGATTTGTGTGAGTTAAAAGATTTACCAATAATTTTGCAACCGTTTCCCCGCGTGTAATTAGATTGGTTGATAGTGAAGTACTTATTACAGTTCATATTGTCGATGCCTTTGATGATTTTGAACACTTGAATTAAGTCACGTCTTAATCTGCGCTGGGTTAAAGGAAATAGATTTAATTCTATAAGACGCTCTTCGTAAGGTTTGTTCTTTAGGCTAGGTATCATTTTGGTAACTCTACATTGAACTCGTTCTAGCTTGTTTATATCTTTTTGGTAATAAGGGCACCAGGATTGAACGCAGTATTCCAGAAGAGGGCGGACTAAGGAATTGTAAAGGGTTAGGATAACTTCTTTGGATTTATGCTCAAATGACCTGCCTATAAAGCCAATTATTTTGTTTGCCTTCTTAACCCGTCCAGCCCCGGCTAGTTTTGTAATGTTTGTTCACCAGAACCCAGCCGGTTTTCAAAAAATTGTTTTATTCCAGAAACAATAGCGAATGGGTTAGGAATGAAGGAAAAACCACGAAAAAACTCTCAAAAAGCTTAAAAAATGGTCCTACAGAGCCCCCGAAAACGTATTTTACAAGAGTAAAAAATTGAAGGCAATTACCCCTAAAAACCAGGTTATTGCGCGCTCACGCGCACGCACGTGGACTTTGAGAGTTTTCAACCATCGGCACGGTTGCGAGGGATACGTACACAGTTCCCATACAAATCTGAGCCCTCTTGAGTGGCTACACCTGAGGTTACGGTCGGCGCAATTAGGGTGACGCGCCAGGCGCGTCTCTGGGGCTGTGCGTTACATACATCGCCGACGCGCCAGGCGCGTCGCTGGGGCTGTACGGGTTAACAACTTCTGAACATTGTTGACTCGGTTTTAGGTTACTCGATATTGTTACTCCCAGATCGGTTTCTCTGTTTACATTCTTAAGCTGAGTGCCATTCATCGAATAGTTTGCTTTCTCATTTAGGTATCCGATATATAGTACTTTACATTTATCCGCATTGAAACTCATTTGCCAAATTTGGGCCCAACATGACAACTTATCTAGATTGTGTTGCATATCGTCAACTTGTTCTTTTGAGAGTACGCTATTTGCAATTTTTGTATCGTTAGCAAATTTTGAGATTGTACAGGCGAGACCCTCATCTATGTCGTTGATGTAAATTAGAAAGAGAATTGGTCCTAGTACCGATCCCTGGGGTACCCCGCTACTTACATTGGTCCATTTAGTGCCTTACCATTTATGACTACTCTTTGCTTTCTGTCGCTGAGCCAATTTTCTATCCATTTCAACACACCGTCTTGTATTCCATGCGCTTTTAGTTTTAGCAGTAAACGTTTGTGGGGAACTTTGTCAAAGGCCTTTTGAAAATCAAGGTATATAATATCTACAGCTTTACTCTCATCGTAGAGGTTGAGGATATCGTGGAAGAAGTCTAAGAGGTTTGTTAAACAGGAACGTTTTTTACGAAAGCCGTGTTGAGTATCTTTAAGTATGTTATTTTCCTCTAAGTGATTTACGAGTCTGTCTCGTATGACCGTTTCTAGCATTTTACATACAACTGAGGTTAAGCTAATTGGAAGATAGTTACTGGGTAGGGATTTGCTGCCTTTTTTTAATATCGGTGTTACGTTGGCTAGCTTCCACTGATCGGGCATAGTTCCAGACTGCAAGGAGTTATTGAATAGTAATGTCTGTGGTTTGGAGAGCTCATCCTTAGCATCCTTTAGAACTCTAGGCGAGATTGTATCAGGTCCAGGCGTTTTATTTACCTTGAGTTTATCTAAACAATTCAATACTTCTCTCTCTGTAACGGTGATATTGCTTAGAACATCTGAATTATCAATCTGAATCGGCGATGGTGTAGGGATATCACTGAGGTCTTCTGTTGTAAAAACTGATGCAAAGAAGGTATTGAGGGCATTACTCATTTGTACTTCGTCTTTGGTGTATTCTCCATTTTCATCGACTAACGGTCCAACAGTTGAAGTAACTACTTTTTTCTTTCTGATATATATAACTATAAAATTCTTTCGGGTTTGTTTTACTTTGATTCACAATATGTAACTCTAAGGTCTTTTTACTTTGCTTAATTAACTTTTTGGCTTTGTGTCGTAGCTCTACAAATTTCAGCCGTTCTTCGTCATTTTGTGAGGATTTTAATTTGTCATTAGCAAATTTTTTAGCAAGCAGGCAGTTTGAAATATCTTTATTCCACCATTTGGGCTTATTATTATGGCCTGGACGCCGTATCTTCGATGGTATACAGTCTTGCACTGCTTTTAGGTAAGTGGCTTCGAATAACTTCCAAGATGTATTTATGTCGTTATTGTGAATTAAAAAGCTCCAGTCAGTTTCTTTAAACATAGCTCTAAGTTTATGGAAGTTTGCTTTCTTGAAATTAGGGACTTTTTCGATGCTACTATTTGGTTCGTTACTAGTAAACTTTAAAGTGAAAGTTATCGTACAATGGTCGCTGTTACTGAATTCATCACCAACATTCAAATTCTCTATTAATTCTTCTTTTGTTGCAAGTACAATGTCAAGAACGTTATTACCACGGGTCGGCGTTCGAACAAATTGATAAAGCGAACTCTCTTGCAAGTTCGTATACAAGTCATGTCCGGAGTGTGAAGTAAGAGTATCGCCCCACTTGGTCACAGGTAAATTAAAGTCGCCAAAAATTACGGTATCTTGTGAGTTACTTACATCTGCAATTTGTTCGTAAATTTCTCGGTCAGTTTGCACTGATTGAGCTGGAGGTCTGTATATTAATGCATGTATTATTTTTTTACCTTTATTATTCTTTATTAGCACAAAAGATGCTTCGATGTTCACAATTTGAGGTTTTGACAAGAGGGTAGGGTTAAGACTTTCTTTGATATAAAGTAAAACGCCACCTCCATTTCGATTTATTCGGCTTTCTCAAACATTACATAACCGGGAAGTGAATACTATGCTAAAAAGTCTCTATCTTCTGTATTGAGCCAAGATTCTGTTATGCCAATCACATCATAATTTTTCTGTAAACACTAGCTCCTCTAAATCTGAAAATTTATTGCGTATGCTACGAGCGTTTGCATAGAAAACCTTTAAATTTGTTATTTTAGAACTCACGGAACGCTCTTTAATAATATTTTTGGTTCTTGTCGGATCTACATTTATGTTCATGGCTGTCCTCGGTCCTCGCTGTCTTCGGTCCTTATCGCTGGTGGTCCTCGGTTGCCTTTGTTTTTTTCTTGGCGTTGGATGATTTATGTCACTGCTGCTTCTTCTCGGATGGCGTTTTTTGATCCATGGCTGCGGACTGCTTCGTGTAGGAGATGACCCATGCGTGCTGAACCCACAGGGTTTAGATGAGTGCCATCCTTGCGGAACAGTGTAGGCTGGTTGTAGAAGTTGTCCCAGAGGTTGATGAATTCAACTTCTTCCCTCAGACACAAATATTTTAGTCGGCTATTTGTGCTGAAGGCCTTGTCGTAGAATTTGTCAGGTGCGTAGATCTTGGGGAGAATGCCTGAGATGATGATATTCCTTGACTTGTTTTTGTAGTGCTGGATCATCTTGCAATATTTCTCCATCAACTCTTCAGATCTGGTGCGCATGACGTCATTTGAACCAGCATGGATGACAAAAAGGGTATTTTCATTTGCATCCTTTGTGGTATCTTCGAAGGCTTCCACAATGTCGTCCAGTCCAGCTCCTGGGATGCAAAATCTTTTTCGTTGATTTGGGACTCTGTCGCAGAACTCTTCGACCTGTCCTCGTAGAAGGGAATCCCCAACGAGCCTGGTCTCTTCTGCTTCGTCTTCCATCTCTACCAATATATCAAATCTGTTTGACATTGTGACTGGTAGATGAGACCTTTTCCGCGTTGGCCGTGCACCGTTCCTCACTGGTGTAAATCCGGAAACCTGTGGTGGCGGGACTCTACGTACAGGTCGGGGAGAGGAGTGGTTAGAATGGGGGCAACGGGTTGGTACTGTTCGTGCTAGCAGGCTTCTTGCACGAGGAGTGGGGGAGAGACTAAGGTGAACAGGGCGGCTGTCCTGGTTTGATGTCGGCTCAGGTTCGTCAGAAGCATCTGCTGCAGTGTCTACTGCAGGTGTTGGATTGTTGGCAGATGACGTTGGGGTGGTGGTGGATGCTGGAGTTGAAACAATGGGAGTTAGTGATACTCCAACGTTGAGTGTTACAAACTCTTGGAGTGATTCCAGCTTCCTGGTGAGGGCGTTGATCTTGTGGGCTTCATCCAATTTTGCTGTCAAATCCTCTCGTTGCTGGCAGAGTCGGCAGACTTGTAGATCGGCAGGAGCAAACATGGAAGCACCAAACCTACCGGCGCAGTTCGTACAGGCACGAGGCATGGTGACGATCACTTTCTTCAGATCACTTCACTCACTTAAAAACACTTAACTCACTTTAAAAACACTAAACTCACTTTAAAAACACTTCACTCCCTTCAGGTCGCTTCACTTACTTAAATAGGCCTAACCGAAAACAAAAATGTTGAAACACACACAAATAGGTTATCAGCGGTGATAACCTAACCGAAAATTAAAACAAAACAAAATTAAATTTGAATACGCAGTGATAGCCGAACCGAAAACAATTTTATGTTTATTTAAACAGAAATAGGCCACCAGGGGTTATAGCCTATCCTAACCGAAAACAAAAATTATGAAATACCGGTACGCAGGTCTGTCTGAAGCCTAGGACGTCATGGAACCTGTCAGCTCTCTGAAACGTGATAGGCCTGTGATCCCAGAACTTTGCATTATGTGTCAAAGAAAGACAAAACAAAAACTCAAAAGCTTGGTGAAACAGAAAATATATCATTGCAAGAGGCATCTCAAACCAGGAGAACATTAAGAGATATTGACAATAGATGTACTATAGACCAAATAGATGCATTGTTAGCTTCAGAGTCGAATAGTGAATTATTCTATCATGGAAGTTGTTATTCCACATTTACCAGAAAAAGTCTCATATCAAGACTTGGCAAAGCACAAGATTGTTCATTGGAGGAGCCATCAACCAGTCTAACACAGAAAACAAGAAGCATAGAAACGAGGCCTTCTACGATGCTGCAAAGTTCCGTTGCTGGTATGAAGTGGGAAGCCTGCATGTTTTGCCAGGATGCAACAGTCAAAGAAAAACTGTACAATGTTGCAATGTTCAGCAAGAGCAACTCTATTTTAGAAGCCTCAAAGTATGTTCACGTCGTTCATGTCCGCCTGTCTGGAGTTTCTGACCTCATGGCTGCAAAGGGGAAGTAACACGATAGTTGTTACCAGAGGTTCAGCAGAAGTATGTCAAAGACCAAGAAATCAGCAAGTGAGGGATCAACTGTTGCCATGGAGTGGCTTATAGTGGAGCTCAAGGATTCAGCCAGAAAAGCACAAGTACTTGATCTGTCCGAAGTCTGGAAATATTACTGTGAGTTGGCACAAAAAGCAAATGAGGAAATACCTGTCATTTCTCAGCAAGGAGAAGCACATTCAAAGACAAACTTCAATCGAAGATTGCTGACATTTATGACTGTATCACTTTGCAAGCACCAGAAAGACGGATACTGCTTATTCCTAAAGAATATGTCAACATTCCCTTCTCAAAATTAGTAAGTGAAGAAGTGGAAGAACTCCAACACCTTCCCAAGTATCAAACCAGTGAAGAATTCCTTGAGATGGTGCATGTAGCCATGAAACTCAGGTCTGATGTCCTCTCACATCCAGAATGCAATGGTTGTGTTGTCAATGAGGAAAAGATGATCACTTCAGTACCTGAAAGCCTCTTTGTGTTCGTACGGCTGATATTTGGTGATCAGAACTTGCTGGAAGAGGACCCAGATGATGATGATCCAGACTGTGATGATCAAAACCAGAAAAAAGACAGAACTCAGACGCAGATTCTCAGCCTTGCACAAGATATTGTGTACAATCTAACTGGTGGCAAACGTTGGACACCAAAGAACCTTGGGCTTGAATGTGCACTGCACCAGGCAACAAGATCCAAAGAACCCTGTGAATCTTTTCCACAATGCAGGGCACATCATCAGCTACAAGAACATTCTACAATTCGACACAGCTTTGGCAGAAAGCACTCTGAAAGGAATGGATCCTGAAACAGGTGCAGTCACACCACCAAACTTTGTACCTAACCGTTTTGTACATTTCATGTGTGACAATATTGACATAAACGATTCCAACGTTGATGGCAAGTACAGCTTCCATACTACCCTAATGGCAGCGTGACAATGAGGCCCTTGTACAGAGATGGGGTTGGAACACCTCAAACCATCAAAGAAAAGCACTCTAGATGTACTGGATGTTCTGGGGGACATTATGTATGCAAGAATTACTGAAGGGAAAGCGCAGCCAATAACAGTTGTAGAAAAGGAATTGTATCAGGATTCTGACTCTGACCAGGCTCTTCAATCTTTGGCAAAAGACATGGCATTCTTCATGAAACGACAAGATAATGCCATGCCAGAAAAAGGATGGTCTCATTTCAATGAAGTACATGACAATAGCTCACCTCAAACCACAAGCATTGGCTATATGCCAATAATTCAAGCACCTGCCCATGAGCTGGACACCCTGCACACTGTGGTTTTGAGGTGCAAGTACTTAGCCAGAAAGCTTGGTCAACATCACGTTAAACTCACTGTTGATGAAGCACTGTATCGCAAGCCCATGGACCTGAAGTGGGCGAAGCCAGAATACCAAGATATTTGGGTTATCAGATTTGGTGGTCTGCACACTTTACTCAAATTCATGCATGTAATAGGAAAGTGTGTGCAGTCCTCTGGTCTTGAAGAGGCTTGGATTGACAGCAACTCTCTTGGACCCAAATCGTCTGAGCAAGTCCTCTCAGGCAAGTCATATGTCAAAGGAATGAAAATTCATAAACAGACCATGGAACCAATATGGAGGATACTCATTCCAAAACTGCTTAGTTTCAACAGAGACAGAGATCAAGATCTGGAAAATCCAGTATGAGACAAGCTATCTTCCAATGACACAAACGACCTGATCGCAGTACTTGCAAGCAAAGAATTCAGAGACGCAGCTGACGCTTTTGTGGCAAGCAATGAAAACCCCAACTTCAAGTTTTGGTGGACCTACATCGAAATGGTGGAGATCATTCTTCTCTTCACCAGAGCCCAGAGAGAAGGCCTGTGGCAGCTTCACCTGCATGCCTTCAAGCTGATGCTTCCATTATTTTTCTGTTACAATCATACCAACTGTGCCAGATGGGGCACCATCTACATCAGCGAGTTGAATAACCTCCCAAACCCAGTGAAGGCAGAGTTTGAGAGAGGCAATTTTGTTGTGAAGAGATCAGATTAGAAATTCAACCAGGTAAATCCAGATCAGAGCCAGGAGTGGCTGAATGGTATTGATAAGAAGGTGGTGGCATAATTGGCATCACAAAGATGACATCAGCCTTGAGCAGGTGGGTTCTCTCTTTCAACTTGAGATCTTATCTGGTTAGTGAGACAAAGTTGGTCTATGGAATAGGCCGAGATGATGCATTCACTCCCAGCGAGTACAATCCAGCCAAGCAGAAACTTGATCTGAAGGATGAAGACAGGAGTAGAACACATTCCAATCCTTCAAGTTGTTCTCTGTTGATGCATGTCCAGACCTGCAGAACATTGCTACAAAGGATATTGTTACAAAGAATATTGAAGATGACTTGTTGATGGCTCCCCAGAAAGGTCAAGATCAGCTTATGCAGCTTGTAGAAGAAAGAAATTTTTCGATGGCATCGACAGGAAAGTCTCTCTTATAGACACATTACCAAAGAACAAGTCTCTAACGTTTTCTTCTCTCTTCGAAGTGGAGCAGAAGCAGTCCATGACAAGTACCAAGAAAGTAGTCCAAGCAGACAGGAAGCTCCTGCAGTGCCTAATTACTGCCTTCAAGTCTAGAAGAAATGTCAATCTGGACCACATACTGAAGCATGAGCTGATGCCTGCCCCTCCTACACTTGCAGAAACGAATGGTGATCTACGGTCAGGCCAAAAGTCCATTCTGTCAGAGGCCCTGATTGGTGACACACCTTGCCCTCAAACTCTGCAGGCTACTGACATTGGTGAAGAAGGTACGCTTCTTGTGGATGGCTAGGCACATGTCATTGCTCTTGGGAAGCCATCAAAGGCAAAACCTTTGGGGACGTTGCTGACATTTTCGTTGCATCGATTATCCAGGTTGGGGCTGGATTCAGTTGCATTGACATCGTTTTTTATAGATACTACGATGTGTCCATCAAGAGTGGCACAAGGCGGAAACGGGGAAAGAAGGCAGTGCCTGTGAGAAGAGAAATTCAAGACAGAGGCGTCCTTCTCCCTCAGAAATGGGACAACTTCATCACTCATGCAGACAACAAAGCTGACTTGGCAAGACTCTTGTCACCAGCAAACCATCACCAAGACCATCGTTGTCGCTGGAGGATTCAGTGCTGAAGAGCAAGTGGAGTCTTCTACCCCTGATATCAACACTCAGGAACTGGAGAGGTGCCATGAGGAAGCCAACATTCGTATAGTACTACACTGTGTCAAGAGCCAAGCATCCAGCATCGTAGTTGCTGCTCGTGACACTGATATGCTGGTGCTCTTGTTGGCCCACTTTGCAAAAATGGCATGTCCAAGGGTGTGGATCACGTCACCAAAATATCAAATCAACATCACCATGCGCATGATCATAGACTGCATGCACGAGAATACCTGGAAATCACACGACATGTAACAAAACGAATCTTGACAAGCTACACATAATTTTATCAACGACACAATTAACAAGATAAAGTGAAGCAATTTGTTAAGCCTTTGATAATTGAAAATATTTATCTAAATAATGACAATATAGCTAGTATATACTATACAAGTATCTACTATAACTATAAGGATACAGGCAAAAATACATATTAACTAACATTATGAATATGGTGTAATTTGTATATTTACTTATAGAGTACAAATAGTGATCATATACTGTGACCTTGACCTTTGACCTGTGACTAATAATAAAATACATGCATTTGGATGGTCGTCGTATTGACCAACTGAATTTGCCTGTATAATTTGGTGACAATATCTTAAACAGTCTAGGAGGAGTTTAGGGAAAATGACAACACTCTTGTTTTGACCTGGACCTTTGACCTTAACTATTACAATATTTATGTGAATTATGATATATATGTTATGTAATATGCAACTAATTCAGCCAGTTTTCCAAACTTTGAGTAATCTTTTTTTAATTAATAATAAAAGTTGACCATTGACCTTTGACCTTGACCTATATGTAAGAATACAATTTTGTTTGCATTAACATTGCCCATGAAAATAAAAAAAGCATGCCTAATTGCATTAAAACCCATCAGCTACTTTCATTTATATTAATTGAATTGTCGGCCTTGACCTTTGACCTGTATCTTGACCTTTATGATATGTGTGTCAAAATGTATTATTTTCCTTTTCATTTTAAGTGCAACTATCTCACCAAATGTTGTGAAGTTTGCATGAAAAGTACAAACAATAGTAAATTTACCTTTTATATGACCTTGTCCTGTGACCTTGACCTTTCATATGGAATTGTATAGTTTATTTTATGACTTTGGAATAGGTATTCCGAATATACATAGTAAGCCTAGTGAGAATCTAACGGTTAGTATAAGAAATACTAGTACAAAACGTATTCTGACCTTTGACCTTACCCTTTAGAATATTTAGCTAACATTTGGGCAAAATGATATCAAGCTTACTAGTAACTTGCATCTATGCAATTTACTAGTAAGCTTGATATCGTTTTGCCCAAATTTTAGATAAAATGAAGACACTTGAGTAAAAACTAAAAACTAAATAATAAAAGTTGACCTTTGACCTTGACCTTGACCTTTATGTTAGAGAACTTTCATTGACTCTGCCCAGGAAAATCAATAAGCTTGCCTAATTTCATTAAAACCCATCAGTTAGGTTCATATATATTAATAGAATAGTTGACCTTAACATTTAACCTTTATCATGACCTTTATGATGTGTGTCCAAATTTACTATTTTCCTTTTTTTTTAATTTAAAGTGCAACTATCTCACCAAATGTGAAGTTTGCATGAACAGTAAAGAAAATAGCATATTGACGTATTATTTGACCTTGACCTGTGACATTGACCTTTCATATGGAATTGTTTAGTTTCTTGTATAACTTTGGCCTAGGTATTCCGAATATACATGGTAAGCCCAGTGATAATCTAACAGTTAGTACACAAAAAAATACTAGTATAACACTTATTTTGACCTGTGACCTTGACCTTTGACCTCAGCCTTTAGAATATTTATCTGAAATTTGGTCAACAAGATATCAAAGTTATCAGTAACTTGCATAGTGAAGATGAAGACATTTGGATAAAAACTAAAACTTATGAAATATTAACCTTATTTTTTAAACTTGACCTTTGAACTTAACTTTTAAGTTAAATGGAACATTTCTTTTTGACTGACTATCGCATTGACCATATGGTTATACCTGTGAAATTTGGAGAAAATCCATTGAACGGTATTGGAGGAGTTTCCGGACAGACAGACAGACAGACGAAGGACGACGGACGACGACAGACAAGATGAATTGTGGTGCACAGTATACGGGCGGGATCTGTGTGTGCGATACCACTCTGCTTCGCAGAGATGATAAATAAACAGCTAATAACGAACATGCTTAGGCAATAATGTGTGGTAAATCACTTCCATAGTTAGTGAATTTTTAGAAGAGTGAAAAACGGTTGGGCAATGAAACCGCAACATTTAAGATTATTTGCATCACACGCTGCAACGATTACTTTTCTCATCGATCATTGGAAAGTGAAGTGGATACCTTAACCCCTTTTGTATCAGTGACGTCTTTATAATTATATTCTTGCAATATTTACACGATTTTATGCAGTTTAAGAAGGATGTATGGTACCTAAAAGGATTAATTGAGATTATTTGTAGTCTTTTCATTGGTAGACGTCCTTCGTAAACTAAATATAATCGTCTAATAGTTGCCAGCATATAATGAAAAGGATGTCACCAGTACTATATGGGTTAAAGTCAGAGTCAGAGCCTCTCACTTCCTTGGATGGCATAGTATTGACTCGGGGAATCAAGTTTGGAGGAAGTAATTACCAATTCAACGGTATTTGTTTTGTGCGGAGTATATTTATTTTCACTTTCAAGATGATCTCATTAGGACAAATATTGCAGTAAGTAGACTGAAACACGAGCCCGGCAAACAATATATCATAATAATAATAGTTGTTGTTGTTGCTGTTGTTCCCCAAGCTGCCTGGCCGAACAGCCCCAAGGCCCCGAGTAAGGCCAAGACCATAAACGAGCGCCCCCACAGAACCCTCCCTGCCGACCACAATAAAGCCTGGGTGACCGAAGCCACTCCATGGCGGGGAGCTGAGAGGGTGCGTAAACGCCCGGGAAACCAAAGCCCCACCCAGGGCCCTGTGCCCCTCAGCAATTATGAAGAGAAAGTTGAGGGGCAAAGGAATAATGTGACGCTTTAGCTTCCAATCTTGGTAGATTGGGAGGTCAATCCACGGAAGAGACGCTGTCACTTGAGATCTAGAAAATATATAAGTAAAAGGAACAGTCAGAGTAAGCTATGGGTATGGCAGAGATCGCTCAGGTCAGGTAATAATAATAGTTCTGACCATCACTAACAATATCCAGAGCTCTGAAGCTCTTGTACGCGGCATAACAACTTACTGTCAACACAACAAATCGTGTTGCCTCTTTTGTTTTTCAATACACCCAAAATTATATTTTTGAAGCATAGATTTGTATGCATCAAGTTTCTTGACAGAAAATGTGCTAACATTTTAGTTTGTATTTCACCAAAACAGTTATTTATATGCATACTTTCTCTCTCTCTCTCTCTCCCTCCCTCTCAGAGAGTCAGAGAATTGAGTGGCCAAGGTCAACACATCTGAGGCACATGTTACTGGCAGTCAAGTTGACGTAGGCTACACGAGTTAATTGCACAGAGAGAGAGAGAGAGGGAGAGCGAGAGAGAGAGAGAGAGAGAGAGAGAGAGAGAGAGAGAGAGAGAGAGAGAGAGAGAGAAGGGACGTACAGTAGATACAGTATAATTTATATAATATTGTACACACATATTATATACGGTTCTAACCTAAAACGAGAAAGAGAGGGAGAGGGCAAGGCCGAAGGTGAGAGAACAAGAGCGAAAGCTAGATCAAGAGAGCGAGAACAAGAGCAACCTTTGACAGCAGGAGAGGTTAATTAAAGACAACAGGTGTTGCTTGGATGATGTACCTCACCTCTTCCCTCCTGCCCTCACAGCCAGTCTTTGAACATGTACAGTCATGGACACGATTTTTTGGAAACCTTTAGGAGAAACAGATATGATATATTGATGAACTATTTTGATAATTTGTTTGAACCATACGTATCAAATTTCTGAGATCCATTATTTAATGATCAACGTATTGTCTATAGCATTAATTAAGAGGTGTTCATGTGTACCTGACCACGACTGTCAATATTATTAACATAGCATTAAACTCTGAAGGAAGGTTGAGGAGTTTCTTAATTCAAATTATTACACGCATTATTGACTTATATGATTTAATTATTGTGTATTCGATGTTATCTTCTCCACGACATATCGTAAGTGCAATAATGTTGGAAACTGTTCTAGTTATCATAATAGCCAGCTTTCTCATCCAAATATTACAAGAAACAAACATCTTGATAATTATAAAATACCTATAACTAGTAGGTACCATAACAGCACATTACAATTTCATATGTAGGATTGGAGATGTCGTTTTCCACTCAATAGACGTATTTTGTATTAGTCGATCACTTTTGAATCTGTGATACCTCTGAAATAACTAATATTCCCACGAGGGCCATAGAGTAACAAGGTCTCATTTATGTCTGGTGAATACTACCTTAAAACCGTGATTAAGTTATAGCCATTTATTCAATAAAACTATACACACATTTATGTAGTACCGCCATTTTATAAATACTTATCCACCCAGATCAAACGCTTCGTCCATATACATAATGAAAAAACACCAGAGAGATTCAACAACTAAATTCAATTGTTAATAACGTTTGTCTATATACTAATTAATTCCGAACGAGTAACTGAGAAAAACACACCATAAACAATAGAGTAGTATATAATTATTATATATATATATATATATATATATATATATATATATATATATATATATATATATATATATATATATATATATATATATATATAATATATATATATATATATATATATATAGAGAGAGAGAGAGAGAGAGATAAAGCTGGAGGGGGGGGGGGGGGGGGGGGGGGGGGGGAGTGAGAATAATAAACCTGCAGGATACAGATGTTATATATAAGTTGCGTAGCGCCTATCTCCATAAAATAGTAATATTTATTTAAATTGGCTATTTGAATGCGACTCCAATAAAGGAATACCGAACAAGCCAGATAAATCTAAATTTACGTAATATATTTGTGTAAACCAAGTAAAGCCGCTGCCAAATTTATGAATCGTAATTCACCAAACGAAATGATAAAACAATTGGCGATCGTAAAACTGTTCCAACACACACGACTAATGGTTCAAACTTTACCGTGGCTGAGAGAGAGCTAGCTACACAGAGTTACACGTACACTCAGACCACACAGACCTTGCAGTCCCTACTAAGGGTTCCGGCTTTAATACTACAAGATAGGGACAATGTAGGGTAGAAGAAAAGGACAGCAATGTAGAAGGCTCCAACCCCACCCTCCTGCTAAAATGTTTAAGCCGTACCAGAAAATTTGGAAATGCCCACAAGGAAAGTGTTCATAGAGTATAGAAAAAAATGAATCTAAAAGAAAAGTTACAATTACCTACTAATTCATTCACATTAATGCAATCTCCATCAGATGATCGTCCAGTCTCTTCTTATATGTATATATCAATTGAATTACTATCGATCACCTCCCTTGGTAAACTATTCCGCTCTTTGACCACCCTGTATGTGAATAACTTTGTTGTGACATCTAGGTCTGCCTTCTTTCTATTTAATTTCATTCCATTACCTCGGGTTGCAGCATTTGTATTAATCGTGAACAGTGCACTGATATCTACTCTGTCAAATCCTTTAAGTATCTTAAAACATTCGATAAGTTGGCCTCGTAACCTCCTTTTCTTTAGCGAGAACAAATTGATTTAATCTTTCATAATATGGCTTGTTTCTCAGAGATGGAATTGGCATAGTTTCTCTACTCTGCACAAATTTGAGTTTTGCAATCTTTCTTGAGATACGGAGACAGGACTAAACGCCATATTCAAGATGGGGTCTAAACCTGCTTTTGAATAATGGCAAAATAATGTTCTCGTTTATAATGGTAAAGTTTATTTTGATAAATCCGAACGCTTTATTGGCTTTATTTGCCGTAACCGCACATTGTTCTGAGGATTTTTGGTTTCTAGATATTATAACCCCGAGATCTTTAACCATAGAGTTCGCTATTATTGGTTTGCCTTTCCTTTGATAATCATATACTGTGTATATATATATATATATATATATATATATATATAGGCCCTATATATATATATATATATTTATTTATTTTCTGTACCAACGTGCATAATTTGACATTTGTCAACATTAATGGGCTTTTACCACTTTTCTGACCATTCCAGTATTTTGCGTAAGTCGGACTGTAGGCTATTTCTGTTTTCCTCACTTACGACTATGTTCCCTAAGTTTGTATGTCAACCAATTTGAAGATACAGTTATTCAGACCTACATCAATATAATTTATATACTGTAGATTATAAATTAAACCGGACCATGAACTGATCCTTGAGGCACACCTCTGGTAAAAGAGAGAGAGAGAGAGAGAGAGAGATAGAGAGTGAGGTTGCTATTGTACGCTTCTCAGATAATTTATGGTGAGGCTTTAATTAATCTATGCACACGTATACAGATTAAGAGACAGGAAGACACCACACCATCTCGCTAGACATCAAATGGAAAGATTTATTGCCTTCAATATACATATTGTGTTCATTCATTATTAACATGTACAAAGAAGCCTTTTGTTCAGCTCACCTAACAGTGAGACATACATATTCAACAATGCCAAACATGATTGTAATGCGATATATTTCAACTATTTTGTAATAAGTCTCCTCCCGCATATGAATATGATTAGTATATGAATCAAGATTATTGTTTCAATCAGGGTCCAGAGAATATTGGGTCCACGCACGTCTCAAAGAATACGCCCCGTCATCTTCACATGCAGTCATTCTCCCTTTAGTGGGGACAGATCGAGGTCAGTGGGAGTTCAAACAGTTCATTAACTTTGAAAACACGAACATAAGAGTTGAAACAAAGCGGATGGTATATGATTTTACTTGTATGTGGTACGTTAATGATTTAGAATTATGAAGATCTTATTTTGAAATATATAGCATGAAGATAATTATGTTAGTTACTATACAGTTAACTAAATATATAGCATGAAGGTAATTATGTTAGTTACTATACAGTTAACTAAATATATAGCATGAAGATAATTATGTTAGTTACTATACAGTTAACTAAATATATAGCATGAAGGTAATTATGTTAGTTACTATACAGTTAACTAAATATATAGCATGAAGGTAATGTTAGTTACTATACAGTTAACTAAATATATAGCATGAAGGTAATTATGTTAGTTACTATACAGTTAACTAAATATATAGCATGAAGGTAATTATGTTAGTTACTATACAGTTAACTAAATAAATCAGATGTTCAGACACATACAATGTGTGTGTGTGTGTGTGTTTGTAACATTAGGAGAAATTATCATCGTAACATTGACAAGCTAGAAATTACACACGGTTTGTAAAAAATGCATAAGAACATCAGAAAATGGGAGTCTACAGAAATCGATTGGTTCACACAAAGTAGATCCCTCTCACACCCAACCCTCCTTTTCGATGTGTCTATCTATTATATCTTGAAGCTCTCTATCGTTCTTGATCCCACTATGGCGCTAGGTAGCCTATTACACCTATCTACAATTATGTTACCAAAGCAGTATTTGCCTATATTGTTATGACACGAAATGTATCCAATTTAAAATGAAGTGTGTGTGTGTGTGTGTGTGTGTGTGTGTGTGTGTGTGTGTGTGTGTGTGTGTACTTACTCTAGTTGTATTGCGGGAGTGAGCATGCTCGTTATTTCCCGCCTCCTATATGTGTAGGTGTTATATGTATCGTTGGAATGGCTGTGGATGTGTGTGTAGTCTGTATTTTAGCCAATTGGCGACATCGGAAACGAAGGCTTAGGGTGGATCTGTATGGTACCATTCTCACTATAGACGGTACCGTCTCGCCCGAAGGCTTAGGTAGCCATCAGCTTAGGTGAACCATATGATACCCATCTCGCCTTGTACCATTTTTGCCAACCCCAGATGGGACGTCACAACGTCGTCCACTTATTCCAGGTACCTATTTACAGCTAGGTGAACTGAGGCTAACACATGAAAGGAGACAAGCCCAATTTGTCTCCGCCCGGCCGGGAATTGAACCCCCGACCCCTCGTGTGTGAGACGAGAGCTCTACCTACTAGGCTACGGGCTGTGTGTGTGTGTGTGTGTGTGTGTGTGTGTGTGTGTGTGTGTGTGTGTGTGTATTACATCTCACTATTGTTACTGATCTACTATAAATAATTATTACATCTCTCATATAATTTTAAGATGTTCTAGTTACAGTGTCCATATATTTATGTGGGGGACTGTACATGGAGGGCATTCACTCCTTTGAATTAATTGTAACTTCTGGTACTTCCTTCTGTCACGTCAGTTCTGCCTCTCACATATTTAAGCTTACCTCGCATTTATAACACCAGGGTATGTACACGTGGATCGGAAGTAGGGAACACGTGTAGGAGAGGTGTGTAGGAGAGGTGTGGAGAGGTATTGAGAGGTTAGATAGAGACTAGCAACGGGCAAGACAACAAGCCCTCAGAGATACCTTCTCAATTTAAGGAATTCTCATTCATATATATTATTAGTACATCTGTATACTCTTTCAGTTGTTACTTAATAAAGTTGGTTTGGATACCACATTCCTTTCATTTTACCTTTTACCTATAAGTATAAATATTATATTAAGTGGTTTAAAGACGCAACGGTGGCAGCATTACTTTAACTAAATAAAGATAGTACTGTTAACTATCATAGCTATCAATCAATGAGCAGAGGACGGAGACCTGAGATCTACCTACAACTTCAACTACAATCAACATATAACCTATTAGGAACGTACCTCAAAACGTCTTCCCTAATATGGTTAATTATACAACATAACATATAACTCATAAGGACAGATAGTCACCTTTAAACTTCCTTACTTGGCGTTAATAGTTAACCCTTATAATAAATATAGGATCGTACCTTTCTACGTCTTCCTAAAGTTAACCCCTTAGTTACAGTGACTGTCAAAAGTCATTTGTAACGTGTGTGTGTGTGTGTGTGTGTGTGTGTGTAATATAAAGTCCTTCTTGTCATTATGTAGGTTGGCAACACACAAACACGCTCTCTCTCTCTCTTTCTCTCACACACACAGTTTGTGAAATGTATTGTGTGTGTGTTTATTCCTCCTACTTTCGTTTCTTAAGAGGAAATAGGCGGAAAGGTCATGTCATTAATAAAGATTATCAGCTTAACAATGACAAGATAAAATTTAAATATGTTGTATACACACACACTACACACACACACACACGCATAGTTTGTAAAATGCATTGAATGTGTGTGTGTGTGTGTGTGCGTATGTATGTAGAGTATGTGTGTGTGTATGAGACTTTTGCTTAAGAGGAAATAGGCTGGAAGGTCATATGACATTATTATGTTCTCTCCACCAACCAACTTTACTCCTACAACACAAACATGCACAACAACACAAAAAGGTTGCTGGCCAACTTCCTAGCAGGCAGATGTGCACACGTATCTTTTGCCGGTCAGTCATCTAAAATCAGAAACTTTCCAAACGTAGTCCCACAAGAATCCGTCCTATCGCCCGCACTCTTTAATCTGTACATGCACGATATAACTACACCCAATACGCCCCAAATAAACTTGGCCTCCTATGCAGATGACATAATACTCACATGCACACACCATGACCCAAAAAGAGCAACAGATCTCCTTCAACCCTATCTCAATACACTACATGGCTGGTGTGCTACAAACAGACTTAATCTAGCCCCAGCCAAATCCACCGCAACCCTGCTCACAAGCTGGACAGGAGAACACGAATACATCCCTCAACTCACCATAAACAACACACCCCTAACACATACACACACACCCAAAATCCTAGGAGTAACATATGATACTCATATGACATTCAAACAGCACACCACAAACATTAACACAAAACTGACACCCAGACTTAACGCCCTCAGGTCACTTGCTCACACAAAATTTGGACACAACAAAGAAACTACCACCACAGTATATAAACAATACATAAGATCAGTGATGGAATACGCAAGCCCAGCCTGGGCTTCTAACCTAGCTGAAACACATCATAAGCCCTTACAGACTATTCGAAACAAAGCCCTGAAGATCATTACAGGCTGCACAGATACTGCACCCACAGATCACCTACATCAAGAAACCAAAATCCTCAAAGTCAAAGACTATCTGGACATGAGAGGCACTCAATTCCTGGCAGCAGCCTTCACGAACCAAGACCACCCACTAAACTACATGGCAACACACCCACAGACACCAAGAAATATCAAAACAACATCCAGCACACGGTATCACACACAATTATTGTCCTCTCTCCCTCCCTGCCCACCCCGAACCAACGTCCAGAAGCACATCCATACTCATATCTCCCACCGATCCATCCACTCACTCACAGACAACACGCAGCTGCATGCACGACCTCCCGAAATCCATCCTTCCGAATCCTCCCTTCCTCGCGAGGACAGAGTCCACCTGGCCAGGCTGAGATGCGGACACCATCCAGCTCTCCTGAGCTATCAGAAGAGACTGGATGACTCCGTTGTCGATGCCTGCCCGGGATGTAACACAGCACCCCATACCATTAAACACATCATAGAAGACTGCATTTCACACAACCACTTACGCCAACAACACAATCTACACTCAATGAGAGCTCTGTGGGAAAGCCCGATCGTGGCCATGGCCTTCCTCAGGGACTCGGGGCTGTTCGGCCAGGCAGCTTAGGGAACAACAACAACAACAACAACAACAACTCCTAAACTCGATTAATGAAATTAACAAACACATGTGGCAGTCCGGGGATTCGAACCCAGGAATCTCACACCGAAAATCAACACACTTATGCATTGCGCCACGAAGACAGTTAAAGAACGTTGCACAAGCCTACGATTTATTATGCAGTTTCGAATCCTGCATACCAATCTTAGCAAGTATACATTAATTCCAACTGCACCATCGGAGGCTATGAATAGGTGAATGGAAGAAGTCGTTAATGGGGCGCTTAACCCTAGGGAAGGCCTCTCTATAAACTACTCCTGAACCAGAATTAATTATTATGTTCTCTCCACCAACCAACTTTACTCTTTTACTTTTAATGAGAATTATCAACTTTACATTGACATGCTAAAATTAGAACACACACTCACACACATGGTTTGTAAATTGTAGTGTGTGTGTGTGTGTGTGTGTGTGTGTAGTGTGTGTGTATATATTTAAATTCTAGCTTGTCATTGTTAAGCTGATAATATAAAGGAGGGCAAGATACACACACACACACATTCTCACTCATTATAGCACACACATACATAAGAACATAAGAACATAAGAAAATGGGAGTCTGCAGAAAGCCGATTGGCCTAAGCAAGGCAGATCCCTGTCCCACACAACCCCAATTACAAAGCCCAATTATAGGCTCAACACTCTAATACCCTGAGGATCATCTTACCAAACCGGTTAGAGATTAACGCAGGATTACGGGGGTCTGCAGAGCGCTGATTGGCCCAACCCGGCTGATCCCCCTTCACACCCAACCCTTCTCGTCCATATGCTTATCCAATTTTTTCTTAAAGCTCCCTATCGTTCTTGATCCCACTATATCACTTGGTAGCCTTTTCCACCCAGCTACAACTCTGTTACCAAACCAATATTTGCCTATATCTTTTCTGAAACGAAATTTATCTAATTTGAAACCATTGGTACGAGTTCTTTCGCTATCACTGAGCTTTAGTACATTTGTCATGTCCCCTTTGTTAATCCCACTAACCCACTTGAACACCTCTATCATACAGTACAGTACACTCACACATACATACACTCACACAATCTCACTCACACACACACACACATACACAAGCAAAAGTGCGTGTGCGTGTTTGTGTGTATCCAATCCTTCTTTAATGACTCATATGCCCTTCCATGGGATTAAATAGTCCCTAATCAGGTATCAACCCCCTCCAACTCACCCTCTCTCTCTCTCTCTCTCTCTCTCTCTCTCTCTCTCTCTCTCTCTCTCTAATATGAAATGTTAAGAATTAAAAAAAAATCTTAGTGTATACAAGTTATATATAAATGGTGTAAGGTCGCTATCATTTAAAATGTATTATCTCATATATTTTGTCCTGTTTGATTGAATAAGACTATTTACACGCATAGACTAGTTCAATATAATACAAAAACAAATTGTCTTAGACGAGGGGTTCAGGGAGAGTATGGGGTGTCCGCCGTCACTCACTCACAGGTACAGTCATGGTGGTAAATTGTGGACCTGGGAATGAACCCCTTTCTAAACACCACACACGTCCGAACACACTTAATACTCAGCAAAACTGGGTAGTTTAAACGGCCAGGCCCCGCCAACTTCTGGGTAGCCAGTCAATTGGAAGAAAACAGCAAATTGATCAATAGTTTAGACACACACACACACACTTCAGTATATGCTTTTAGAAAGAGTATGTATAAAATATGTATTATGAATTCAGTCCCGGAGAGAGTGCACATTTGACGTTGTATATCGTAGGTATGCCAATTTATACATTCAATGTTGTATATTGAAAGACTGTTGTAGTTACTGTATGTATCGACTATATTATGTTTTGGCACATAACGGAATAGGCATCAAGATGCAGACGATGGTTATGTTCAATAACCACGTGCCTATCATAAGCCTACTGTAGTAAGGTTTTTACCCTTTTAGTCCGAGTAACGTCCATTTTATTGTAGTCTAGTTACCATTAAACGATATTATTCAGCTTAGGAAGGTCATCTAAGGCTACCAATGATCTCAATAAAACCTTATAGCTATCGCATATCCTTCCAAAGCTGCATAACATTATCTAAATATAGCTACAATTAAATAGAAAAGACGTTTCCCGTGCTGAAAAGGTTAAAGTCCTTACCTACGCGAAATTTGTCATAGAGACGAGTAAAAGCGAATGACGATCCACAATAGTGTTACTTTCTATGTAAACTAACATATATTACACATTTTTGACCTCGTTCAGCATACGTCAAGGCCATAGCATATTTTTAAAAATTATTCTACATACATACATACAGAGAGAGGAGAGAAAATATAATGCTCTAACACATTCCAATATTAAAGAGTTTGGGCTTTTCAAATGAGACTCCAATCTTAAATGTCTTGATGTGCCGGTTTAACCTTACTTAACCCCTAATTAGAGGGGCCCGACTTAAGTCCGTATCTAAAAACCTGGACTATGTGGCGGGGGCCGACTTAAGTCTGTGTGCAATATTTTAGCAAGAATGGCTGTGAGAGAGAGACGAGCGACGGGAGGACCGTAGGTTGCCTCATGACCGCTCGGCATGGACCCCGCGCGCCTACTGACATCTAGTCCACACTACTCCACCCTCCCTACCTCGCCACACAGGGAATTATATAAGGAAATTACCGTATTTTAGGTTTTTTGCACTCGTGTTGCACGATCGTTGCAAGAGAACGCGTGGTCGTAGAAGGATGGTTCTGGTGTCATTGGAAAGCTCAATTTATGCCCTTTCAGGGATACATAATTGTATTACGCTCTGGCTCTTGTTTATGCATGAAAAAGAGCACGGAAACAAGGCCATTTAGGGTAAAAAAAAAAACGCTGGGCGAGTAGTGGAAAAAACTGACGGGCCCGCTCGTAAGGTGTTAAGGGTTCATATATAATTATCCACTGCTCTGAAGTCGTATTTTAATTAACTACTACTACCATTGCCGCTTTCCAATCTTAAGGCTAATTTCATGATCATGATTGCGCTGTAGCATTCAAATGTGTGAATGATGACGTGCGATCTCAACAGTCGTGCATGAGTATCATCACGCGCAAATCGTCAGTGTGGTCTCAAGGAACGTCACAGAGTGAGGATGACTGCAATAAGGACGTCTTCTAATTCAGGATAATACATTTTGGGGGCGACAAATTTTTTCCTTTGCCTATTTAAATTGTCCGATTCAATATATTTGTGTGTGTTTAGGACTAAATATGTATCATAAACCAATAGATTAACACTCAACTTACGGTGCCCGTCATATGCCGGGAGAGAGAATATTGGCCATCCCTGCTGCATCCGTCATATAAAATAAGAACATAAGAAAATGGGAGTCTGCAGAAAGCCGATTGGCCTAAGCAAGGCAGATCCCTGTCCCACACAACCCCAAATCAATTACAAAGCCCAATTATAGGCTCAACACTCTAATACCCTGAGGATCATCTTACCAAAACGGTTAGAGATTAACGCAGGATTATGGGGGTCTGGAGAACGCTGATTGGCCCAACCCGGCTGATCCCCCTTCACACCCAACCCTTCTCGTCCATATGCTTATCCAATTTTATCATAAAGCTCCCTACAGTTTTAGATCCCACTATAGCACTTGGTAGTCCATTCCACCCATCTACAACTCTGTTACCAAACCAATATTTGTCTATATCTTTTCTGAAACGAAATTTATCTAATTTGAAACCATTGGTACAAGTTCTTTCGCTATAACTGAGCTTTAGTACATTTGTCATGTCCCCTTTGTTAATCCCACTAACCCACTTGAACACCTCTATCATATCCCCTCTAACTCTGTGTCTGTCTCTCTAACGAATGTAAACCTAATTCCTTCAACCTTTCTTCATACGGAAGATTTCTAATATTATGGATCATTTTTGTCATTCTACGCTGTACTCTCTCCAATGAATCTATGTCCATTCTGTAATAAGGACACCAAAATTGGACAGCATAATCCATATGGGGTCTCACTAATGACAAGTAAAGTTTTAAGATAACATCAGCAGTTCTGTTACTCACACTCCTAGAGATGAACCCGAGAATCCTGTTTGCCTTATGACGAACGCCTATACACTGTTTTCTAGGCTTCAAATCATTGCTAACAAACACACCTAGATCTTTCTCGCAGTCTGAATTTTCTAATTCTAAATTAGCTAGTTTATATTTAACATTTGTTTGCATCTTCCCTATCTTTAATACCTTGCATTTGTCAATGTTAAACTTCATCTGCCAATTTACTGACCATTCATGTAAGGTATCTAGATCCCTTTGGAGGCACTCTATATCGCTATCTGAATCAATTGATCTCCCCATTTTAGTATCATCTGCGAATTTACTTATCCTACTAGTTATAATTAATCTAGGTCATTTATGTATATAAGAAACAACAGGGGACCTAATACCGATCCCTGGGGGACACCACTTTTGACTGCTCCCCACTCTGACTTGGTACCATTTATGCTGACTCTCTGTTTCCTACCAATTAGCCATGACCTAATCCATCCCAACAACGCCCCACCTATTCCATGTGCCTCAACCTTTCTCATTAATCTCTCATGAGGGACTCTGTCGAAAGCTTTACTGAAATCTAAATATAATATCGTATGCCTTGTCATTATCTACTGCTTCATATACCTCTGAGAAAAAACTAAGCAAATTAGTAAGGCAAGAACGTCCCTGAGTGAATCCATGCTGAGAAGAATTGATTAAGTTAAATGTTTCTAAGTGGTTTCTCATTTTCCTAGCCATAATTGACTCTAGTAGCTTTCCTATGATTGAAGTGAGACTAATGGGACGGTAATTGGATGCTATTGATTTATCGCCTTTTTTGAAAATCGGAACTACATTTGCAAGCATCCAAGCTTCTGGAACTATACCTGTTTCTAATGAATTGTTAAAAAGAAATGTTAATGGGTAACTTAACTCATCTCTGCATTCTTTTAATACTCTGGCATATACCTCATCGGGACCAGGCGATTTCTGAGGTTTCAGTCTGTCAATTTCCTTAAGCACATAATTTCTACTTATAGTAACCGTACTTAACCTATTTTCTATACTATCGCTATATACTTTACGGACTTCTGGAATCTGTGCCAAATTTTCATTAGTGAAAACGGATAGAAACTGACTATTTAATGTACTGCACATTTCTAAGTCATTTTCTGTCATTTCTCCTATCGAAGTTTTAAGGGGGCCTATTTTATCTCTAACTTTAGATTTATATAGCTGGTAAAAAGCCTTAGGGTTATTTTTTGAGTAATTGGCTATCCTGATTTCATAATTTCTTTTGTCTGTCCTTATACATTTTTTAACCTCTCTTGATAGAACGGGTGCCATTTTGAGGCCAAATGAGCTATGAGAGAGAAACAGAGCGTTGGGGGGACGATAGGCAGCCTCGGACCGCTTGCCACCACTGAGACATACTGTATCTCATCACCGCCTCCATACTGCTCTCAATATGGATAATATTGGGAAAATTACCTCATTTTAGGGTATTTACGCCTCCGGTTGCACAATCGTTGCAAGAGAACCCATGGTCGTACAAGGATGATTCAGGTGTCATTGGAAAGCTCTATTATCGCCCTTTCGCGGATTTATAATTTTATTACATTTGGCTCTTGCTTATGCATGACAAAGAACATGGAATCAAGCTCATTATGTTATTGTTGTTGTTGTTTCCCAAGTTGCCTGGCCGAACAGCCCTAAGGCCCCGAGCAAGGCCAAGGCCATAACCGAGCGCCCCCACAGAACCCTCCCTGCCGACCACAATAAAGCCTGGGTGACCGAAGCCACTCCCTGGCGGGGAGCTGAGGAGGGTGAGGAAACGCCTGGGAAACCAAAGCCCCACCCAAGGCCCTGTGCCCCTCAGCAATTATGAAGAGAAAGTTGAGGGGCAAAGGAAAAATGTGATGCTTTGGCTTCCAATCTTGGTAGATTGGGAGGTCAATCCACGGAAGAGACGCCGTCACTTGAGATCTAGAAAATGTATAAGTAAAAGGAACAGTCAGAGTAAGCTATGGGTATGGCAGAGATCGGTCAGTTCTCACTCTGATAGACCAGCCCATTACCACATGACTAGAATCCAATCCTCTCAGCATCAGCTAGGAAAGGCCCTAGAATGCCGCCTTCGGCGGGGGGATAGCTCCCCTATTTCAACCCATTTCGGGGTTGGGCACCCGCCCATAATGTAAACAAGACTGCCCGCTCGTTGGGAGCTAATAAGCTTACAGAGGAAGAGACGAATAGTATTGTCACAAACAAATTGTTTTTGTTATATAACCCTTGATAAATCTGTAATGTTGTGTTAATATATGAACTAAATCTTTAAACATTTTGCTCGTGCATGCAAATCGAACAAAAAGAGAACATTACCAGACACTCCCAACAATTTTCATTGCCAAAGAGACCTACTATTGCATTTTGTGATTCAATAGATGAATTTAAGTATAGTAACTCATAAGCTCGTAGGTTGGTTTTACTACCAATTTGAATATTTAGTTCCTAATAATCATTGGTTCTGGAGGAATTACAATGATAGTTTAGTTAAATGAACGAAGGAAAAGGGAAGTAGGGACGGAGGACGGGCAGGAGGGTGGTGTTAGCAGGTCTAATCTTTTTTCCCGCCTATTCTATCTATCTATCTATTGCCTGACGCCGTGTTCCCCGAAGGGGTGGCCACGAACGAACTGCCCCCATGCACCTCTGTCCCCAGTCAGTCGACGCCCCTCCCCCCAACCAGCACCGCCTTCGTTCATGTAGTTCCTCACTCCATCCTTCCACCTCATATTCGGTCTACCTCTCCCCCTCTGTCCCTCCACCTCGCTCTCGTACACCCTCTTAGTCATTCTCTCGCTTTCCATACGTTCCATATGGCCGAACCATCTCAAGTTGTTCCTTTTCACACTTTCCAGCACATCTACCTCCACACCATACCTCCTTCTTACTTCCTCATTAGTCTGTCTATCCCTCCATGTAACTCCGCACGCACTCCTTAAGTAATTCATTTCCATTGCTCTCACTCTTGGTCTGAGTCTCTCAACCAACGTCCATGCTTCGCTTCCGTAAGTCAGTGTCGGGATTACCACACTGTCATGCAAGGACTTCTTCACTTCCATACTGACCACCCTATTTCTTGTTACTGCTTTTAGCGTTTCCTACAACCCTCTTCCCCTGTTGTACCCTCTCCCGCACCTCTTCATCCATTGTCCCATCTTTACTCAACACACTGCCCAGATAATTAAAAGAGTTGACGATCTCCATAGCCTGACCGTTCAGCTTCACCTCACACTCTGTGACTTCACCCCTTTCGAAGACCATAACCTTGCTCTTCCCCGTATTTACCTTCAAATTCCGTTTTTAGCACACTGTTCCAAACTCATTTACCAGACCCTGCAACTCCCATTCATTATCACTCATCAGAACTGTATCATCCGCAAACAGCAGTATAGGTAGCTTCCACTCAATTCCCTCCCTTTTCAGCGATACACCAACATCCACTGCTCTTGATAGTATTTCTTTCATAACTCCATCCATATATACAGTAAACAACCATGGGGACATCACACACCCCTGTTTCAAACCAACATTCAGGTCAAAGAACTCGCTCTGCTCACTCTCCACACGTACTGCCGCCTTTGCACCCTCATACATGCTCTTCACTGCTTTTAGCAACTTGCCCTCTACTCCGTATATTCTAAGTACTTTCCACAAACCTTCTCTATCCACTCTGTCATAGGCCTTCTCCAAGTCCATAAAGGCAACATACACCTTTTGTTTCTTCTCCAGATACTTCTCCACAACACAATTCAGGGTAAAAATCTGATCTACACATCCTCTTCCCTTCCTAAAACCTCCCTGCTCGTCGCCTATCCATTTCTCCGTTCTCACTCTCACTCTCTCAATCACTACCCTACTGTATACCTTCCCTACTACGCTTAGAAGACATATTCCTCGGTGGTTACCACACACTCCTCTTTCCCCTTTGCCCTTATATAGGGGGACTATTATGCCAGTCTTCCAGTCATAGGGTGCACTCCCCTTCTCCCATGCTAGTTTGTACATTTTCCATACCCATTCTATCACTATCTCACCACCATACCTCAACATTTCCCCACACACTCCATCTGTTCCTGGTGCTTTCCCCAACTTCACTCTTTTCATGGCTTCCCACACTTCTGACCTCCTGATCCCCACCTCCTCCTCCACTACTTCTCTTCTTCTCCCTCCCATACCATATCCAGCTATGTTTGCTGGCTCTTCATTCCTTTCATTTAGCAACTCGCTGAAGTACTCCCTCCATCTTTCGACTCTCTCTTGCTTCTCGGCTAGCATTCTCCCATTCTTATCTTTCACACCCTTACTGTTTCCCTTGCTACCTTCCCTAACTTTCTTGACTTCTTTCCAGAACAGTTTCTTACTCTCCCTCCATTTTACACTCAGATTCCTTCCAAATTCCTCATCTACTCTTCTCTTACTTTCCTTCACTACTCTCTTCACCACCCTCTTACTCTCCACGTACCTCGCTCGTTTCTGTCTCTCGGAATCTTCATTCCCTCTACTACCCAACCACTCTCTATATGCTTTCTTCTTTTCTTCCACAGCTATTCTTACCTCTTCTGTCCACCATGCTGTACCTTTCACTCCCCTCCCTCTTCTCCTCACTCCACACACCTCCTCACATGCTGCACAGATCTCATCCTTAAACACCTTGCTCATCTCCTCCACATCCTCCATAACTTCCAGGTCGAACCCACCTAGTCGTCTTTCCACTGCTCTCCTGTACTCCTCCCTGACTTCCCCCTCCTGCAACCTCTCCACCCTCCTCACCATTCCACCCTCCTCTCGCCTCCCTCCCGCTCTCCTCACCCACTTCTTTTGTATCCTAACCTTAGCTACCACTACATAATGATCAGACAGACCCCCTCCAATACCCCTATACACCCTAGCATCCATCACAGATTTCTTCATTCGTTCATCCACACATACATAATCAATCAATGACTTTCGTTCCACCACTGTCTTATCCTTCATCGTCAACATCCGTTTCCACGTGTACCTGTGGATCATTCTGTGTCGGAAGAAGGTGTTGGCTATCCACAGCCTCCTCCCCACACATACGTCCACAAGTGCACTACCATTCCCATTCACCTCTGATGGTACCCCCCACCCTCCCACCACTCCCTCAACTTTCCTATCACCCACCTTACCATTCATATCCCCAATCAGAAATATTCTTTCGTTCTTGTCAAACTTCTCCAGGCACGCCTCCACATTCATCCAGAACTCCTCTTTCTTTCTTTCAAGTATATCCTCTGTCGGGGCATACACGCATACAATCACCCACGTTTGTATTCCTACTTTCATTCTCACCCACACAATCCTTGAACCCACAGACCCATACTCTCTTACACATTCCTTCCATTTGCTACTTACAAACAAACATGCACCTTCTCTCGCTGTTCCTTCACTCACTCCAGCACACACACCCATTCCACACTCCCACTCTCTCACATCTGAACCTTTCAATTTGGTCTCTGTCATTCCACATACATCCAGCCTGGCATTCACTAACACTTCCAGAACCTCTCTCTCTTTTGTGCCATCATTCATGCCACTAACATTCCACGTAGCCATTCACAGAATGTCCGAAGGCATGTCCTTAGTCGGTCGTGGTTCGTCAACGTTGGTTCCGTCCGCATCCGAGGCTGTTCGTTCGTTTTTCTTTGCTTAGATATTTTTTCCGGGTGGGGGTCGCAAGCCCACCGACCCAACCTCTTTAGTCGCCTCTTACGACACACAGAAGGCACGTGGGGCATATTCTATTCCCTAACCCCCAGGGGGGGTTACTTCGTCATGATAACTGCTCAATTTGTTAGGATTGTCTAAGTAAATTTTGCTTGAATTAGCTCTCATACTTGTATATTGAATTAAAGGAATACACAGTATTGGGGACGCCAATGACATACTACCAATTGGCATGGCTAATGTAGTGTGGACACAACATCAGCTCTGAATGCCAAGTATTATTCAAGCTGTGATTCAAGACTGCCAGTGAAGTGATGAATGATAGTGTGTACGGGGGTTTAAGAGCCCGTATATCATACGCTTAATCCACCTAACACATCCAGGTCTTTGTTGGAGGCAAAATTCAATACAATTTGTCCATTCAAGAAAATCTTAAACTAATTAAAAGCTACCTCGACTGAAGAGAGCAAGACATTTTACATTCATTATTTAAGTTTAATTGTACACAAACATAAACAAACCAAAGGCCAAGATGCTACTGTATGTAATACAATTCATGATCACTCCTTGAGGATTATAACGAGTTTGAATAGTATATTTGGTTCCTCGATGGGCTATACTCTGTTTTCAGGAGATGGCAAATTGAATACTTTGGCAACTGATTTCTCGATACTTAATGGAAAAGTAGGAAACTGCCATGCAACATATTTCGCTACAACATTGTCGTAATAGCTTAGGAATCAAGCTGGAGACATGCCACTTTATCATCAGCCGGAAAAAAGACTGGTTGGTTTAATATTAGTCTGCTTCGCTACATGCCTGGGATTTTGAGTTGATATTGACCCCTATAATTCGTAAAGACCCTTCTAATTCTGCAGAAAATCGTCTAATGCTAGCCAGAATAAAGTGAAAAAGCGTTCTCAAGCACTGCAAGAGATAACATAGACATAGTAGACCTACATGACAATATTTTTTTATTCGACTCTTCACTACAATCCAGATATGCAGCTTAGCAATTACATTAGCAACAGAAGCAACGATATTATTTTCCAATTATGTATGTAACGGTTATATTCGTTGTTCACGGTAAAAGAGGGTTTAATGTGATCCCTTTTAGAAAAGCATTTTCTAATTACAGTCCAGAATTAACCAGTGTGGAAATTTTATGGTTGGTCATTTAATAACCTTGCAATACTATGACTCATTTTTCATTTCAATTTTGAATAATGCCTATTGGTTTTAATTAGTGTGAGATATATCATTGTTATCTGGAGAGTTAACAGTATCTGTCAAATCATTATTCGTTTAATCATACTCTAACTAATACGAACGAATATATTATATATATTTGTTACAGAAGGTCCAGCAAGGATATATATTACTACTACTACTATTACTACCAATAATAATACAAATAATTGAAGGAGTATTCCCGTCCGCCAATCAGGAGACGGGATTAGCTCAGGTGTACCAGCAAGGTTTAACCTTTAAATCTTATCCCTGGCACTCCCACGCTCTCGCCCAATCACCAACCTCATATGACACACCACAACGCTCGCCTCACATCTTCCCCCCAACGCTCGCCTCATAACTTGCCCTCAGTTCACACCCATATATTCTATCCTGGTCGCAAACGTTCTACTACAATGGTGCCACCCTCTTACTCCCGTCAGCCATAAAAGCAATAAAAGTTTCCATTCCAATTTTTACAAAATCTTGTATGTGGCTCAAGGTGGAGTGTGGATCATTAGAAAAGAAAGAGGTCCAGGGAATATCAATAAAGAAACCTTGAAGACCCTCCCAGTCTGCCCTATCGTAATGCCATTTAGTCACCAAAACAGGTTCAGAGTGGGAAGGGCGGGGCTGCCTACCCCTACTACCTAGAATATACCTATTTACAAATAGGTTAGACCTAGCTGGAGAAATAGTTAGAGAAGGGGTTCAGCCCAAACCTATGAAATGCTCGTTTTGTTATTGGGATTTTTTTTTTTATAAATTAGATATTCACCTCGTCGACAGCATGCTTTCGATTGCTCGTAAATATCTAGCCAACTAATTTTAAGGATCTCATTGATTGAATATTAGTTTATAACATTGTTAAGGTGACATAAATGACATAGCGTTCTAATATTGTCTAGGTGATATAAATACCTATTGATATATTAATTGTGTTTAATATTGTTAAAGGGATTTAAGAATTTAGATTGAGTAATTGTTTACTAGTATGGTCATGTTGATATAAAAACCAATGGATTGATTAATCGTGTCTAATATTATTAAGGTGATTCAATCCCATGTAAAGGAATACACGATTCTGATTTTGTTTGGGTGATTTGAGAACATAATGATTAAATCCTCGGTCCTAATAGTGTTAAAGTGATTCAAGGACACATTGAGGGAGAGTTAGAGTATAGTATTGTCAACCATTGTGAATATAGTGATGTGCCTTTGGCTCGGAATTTATGTGAGTCAAAACTCTGAATAGCGATTGTCCAGATAGGTAGTAATGGGAATGTAACAATTCCGAAGTGCAATCTATACTGAGCTGTCGTAGGTATTCAACTAATAATTTGAACCCATCTTGACCCAAACAGAGAATCAATTGCTATGCGGATTACGGATACCACGGGAGTTTGTTAAATAAATACGCCAACTTTCAAACAACTGTCAAATTATTCCTACCCTAGTAGAGCAGTGATTTTCAGTATAAGTACTACAATAATAACAATAATAATAATAATACTGGACGTTAATGGAAGTAGAACACCAACACTCACACTATGTTCGGAATTATTCTATATCTTTCTCAATCCCTGCTAATATACACAACAACACACATTCACAGATGTGCATACATAATGTACATTGTACACTTGTATATTCACAAAGGCATGAACGCACTTATGAAAACTGAAATGAACACACTTATACACAATGCTAACATAATCATGGAACCATCATGTTATATACTCTTTGTAAGCATAGTGGTATCTGTTGCATAGATCCAGCCTGTATACTGTGCATCACCAGCCAGCCTGTCCATCATCCGGTGTCCGTAGTCCGTCCGTCTATCTGTCTACATCCTGTAGGTCAATTCGACAGTCAGTCAATAACAAGTTTTTCTGTTATAAACAAAGGTCAAAGTAAAAGGTCTAGGTATGAAATATGGTCAATATTTCACATTTTATAGTTTTACTATTTCAAAGGCTAAAGCCATAGGTCAGAGGTCAAAATATCTATGTTGACCAAATCATATATAAACATTTCAAAGGTTAAGGTCTTTATCCCAGATGTTGATGTGAAGAGACCTTGTCCGGAAGTATAACATATGAGGTGAAACCATTGATTTTTGGGGCTGATGAGTGATTGGTGCTTTGGAATACTTGTGTGCTTGCTTTTTGTTGGCGAACTGTTATTAGTGTTAATCTCCTGTCACATCTTTTCCTTGCTTGTGGCTCTTGCTGATCCTCCCTACCCCTTGTGGGGGTACGGGCTGGCTACTGACAACTAGGTCAAAGGTCTAAAAATGATTTACATATTATGTCTTATATTGATCCATAAATTCTTACTAACCTTATTATGTGTATAGGGACTACCAAAGTAAAGGTCATGAAGGATAATACAAAAAATCTAAAGAAATATCAAAACCACAAGTCAAGGTTCAATAAAAGGTCAATCAATTACATGTTTACTATGTATGCAAACTTCAAAAACATTGTTGAGATAATTACATTTTGTTTAGACATATGACAAAGGTCAAAGATCAAAGTAAATGTTTGTGTTTAATTAATATCTCTTGAAAAACTAATGAGTGTTAATCATATTAGGCACACTTATTTGAATTGCAAGTGCAACAGTTCCGCAAATAAAACATGTAATTCAATGTAAATGTCTAGGTAAAAAGTCAACTTATGCAATATACTAAAATATACACAGAATTCTGCAAATCCACTGTGTTTGTTGCTTCTTATGTACACTCGGATGCCATAGTCTCTAGCCCACGCATAGGAATTCGTGGATCCCATATGTTTTTCTGTATGCAATTATAACTATTTGGATTGATTTTTTAATATAACTTGCTTCTCAATAAATAGTATATATATTTTTGTAATTGATAAGTCAATTATATTCATACATTCCTTTCCAGAGATATACTTCCATAATTAGAAAAAGGTGAAGTCCATGAATTTGTATGAGTGGGCTAGAGACTATGGTATCCGAGTCTACAAAACATATTGGTCAACTTCTACATTAATATTAAAATGATTACAGTCAAAGGTCAAGCTCTGAGGTCAAAGCAACAATGTTATGAATTTTTCCCTAATCTCTTCCTAGATTTTTACCCAAGGATTTTCACCCAAGTTCTCTAAATCAATGGTCATAGTCATGGGTAAGATAATATAATATGATCAGTATTTAATTCTTACTAGCAGGGGTACCCGGCGTTGCCCGGGTTTAAATTCTACCATAATCACCATCACTACTACCACCACTACTACTACCATAATCACCGGCCTCGACCTCCCTGTGGCTCATTAAACGGCGACCTCAAGTTCGGCCGCTAAATGATCTCCGATTTTGGATCTGACATCATCCGTACCCCCATTTTGGGGGGCTGCGAACTACTTTCGTTCCATACACCTTTTCGGTCGGAGGCC
This sequence comes from Paralithodes platypus, assembly GCA_032716605.1. NCBI lineage: Eukaryota > Metazoa > Arthropoda > Malacostraca > Decapoda > Lithodidae > Paralithodes > Paralithodes platypus. The sequence goes on along the minus strand of CM064563.1, from coordinate 15,073,589 downwards.
TCCTTCTGCCCCAAACGGCCATTTTTTTTTTTTCAATTTCGGCCCCGAAACGACCTCCGATCGTGTCCTCGCCCCCTCTATGACCTGACACAGGTCAATTGACACCCACATGCAAAGTTTCAGCTCCCCAGGTCCAAAACTGCGGCCGCCTATTAACAACACACACACACACACACACACACACACAGACAATCTAAAATATTATATAGATGCACAGTTCTAGTTGTTATTAACTCTTTCACTCTCAGTTAAGTTTCCTAGAAGCTTATTACCACTACTATTTACTCATATGCGACATTTGCGCTGCCGCGAGGTCATAAACGATTGTCATCGCTCTGGTTTAAACCACAATAATCTGTCTACATGCAATTTATTTGTCATCCAAATATAGACCAAGACCCATAACATTATACTGTATAACCAGAAACAAAAGACCAAATTATCACATTGAAATTGATATTGATATATACAAAATATTTAATTGTTTTTCCGAGTTTATACCATCAAAATCTCGTATTAAGTTGAGCAATAAATTTAGTTTTACGAAATTAAAAGACTTTTTCATGCTGATTTCAAATGTGTAATGATAATTCAATTATCATCATTAGTTGTCTTTATATGAGTGAAATAAAAAATAGGTAATTACAAAAAAATATTATGCATGTGTAACCACAATATTTGCTCTACATTGGTTATCAGCAACCAAATATATGCTTAGTACAACATATTATATTTCAAAAGAAAGAGGAAAGGTTAATCTACAATATTCCCCCCCCCCAAAAAAAAAAGAAAAGAAAAGAAAAACAAAATATATATATTTTTGTATACGGTGTATATATATATATATATATATATATATATATATATATATATATATATATATATATATATATACAGTATATAATTATATATATGTATATATATATATATTGTAACATCCGTACAGACCGGATGTCATGTGGCCAGACCAACCTGTTGAACGTGACTTTACAATTACCTCGTGGCAACAATTCGTCTTGCTTACGTGACTAGAGAGAGAGAGAGAGAGAGAGAGAGAGAGAGAAACCAGCCAAGTTTGTGTGGACGTGGAGGGGCAAACTACTGGACGAGACGGAACCAGCCCCCTTCTCCCTACTGCCCCAACCACTCACGGGGCCTCTTTCACCTGCTTCTCACCTGTAACTGGTCGACGTGTTTCCTGCCTTCTTACTGGTCCCGGCACCTGCTTCCTACCTCCCTGATTGATTAGCTAGGTCCAGGGAACGATATATAAGACGGGGATTTCGAAGCATATGAGTGATCACAATTATTACTTGCCTCACCTTTTCTATATACTTCCATTCAAACTAGTACATTTCTAGCTGGGGAACACGAGCAGTGTGGTGGGGAGACGAGACAGACTTCAAACGCTTGTATATTATTATGTGTTAAGTTGCGTCCGGGAGCGACCTCTTACATGTTAGTTAGGGATTATTTGTGACTATTAATTAACCAGAGGTATGTCGAAAACCTACACTCATTTGCTTTAAGATTTTGTGATTGGAGAAATCATTTTACTTTACTGTTTAATTTACTTGGAGAAATCATATATGTTTAATTTACTTGGAGAAATATATATTTTGAATTACTGTTTAAATTTTGGTGATTAGAATTAATGTTTGATTCAGAGATGATTTGTGATTGAATATTCTACTTTACATATTAACGATTAACTAACTTGATGTAAAGCTATTGTCATTCATAATTAAGGATTAAGCCTTGTATAAGTTAAATACTTACCTGACTATTATTCTTTAATTTGTACTTTAGTGAAATCAGAACGTATGCAAAACGATCCTGAAACTCTATCATAACTTTCATTGCTTATTAGTTTGATTAATTGTAAAATACCTTATTTACGTTTATAAATATAATTCCCTTTATATGTGACTTTATAATATTTCCTTACCATTTTTATTTAGTCAAATGTCTTTCAGTAATAAGAATAAATAAGATAAAATACTAAAGGAGAATAATAATAATAAACTAAGAATAACGAGATAACATAGAAAGAGTAAAAGATTCTTTAGAGGGTTAACAAACTTAAATTAATTATATATAAAAGATCTTAATACTTTGCTGATAATCAAGATTAATTGAGATATTCTAGTGACTTAAACTTTGCTTACATACCGAACTTTTGTATTCGAAATTAATAGCCTCTTTCATATTAAAACATTAAATGTAACTTTAACTAGTTTACTGATTAAATATAATTGAAGTGTATCAGAGTATAAAGGATAACTGTCCCAACAACTGAGGGAAAGCAAGTGACAACAGAACTAACTTTAATATTGTACGTTCTTTTGGCCTTCAGCTGTTTTGCTACACTTACATATTAACTGTTCTGTCTTTATTTATTTAGTTAACCACTTCTAAATGAAGATACGTAACAATATAATTTTATATATATATATATACTGTATATATATATATATATATATATATAGGTAGTAGGGGTAGGCAGCCCCGCCCAGGGAAGTATTACCGCCAAGGTTTCGGGAGACTCAGGGAATAGCCTGAATTCCATTTTCTCTCCCAGGCCTTGGTAGCTGGATACATATCTTTCTGCCTCACACATCAGGGGTATCAGGAAAACCCTCTTTATATAACATACACATCCAACTTCACGACTTGCCCTACATTGCTATCCTCTATCCATAAAACACTACTCTTCCCACTACATATCATACATGTAACACCATACACCTTACCCAATAAACATGGCAGTACAATTGTTAAGAGCAAACCTGGTGGTCCCTCGGATATCCACCCCCGGCAGGGTTGGGTCATTGACACAGGGCCCTCCCGGTCGTCATCATGCGACTGTGTCAAGAGCATTGCAACGTCCCAAAGCTGCTCGTCGGTGCAGCTTTTTCTTTAGCAATATAAGGGGACTTCACTCTAACATCAATTCTGTACACCAATTTCTTCAAGCAGAATCCCCTACTCTCCTTTTTTTGACAGAGACTCAAGTAACATCCACATCTGACACGTCTAGATTTAATTTTCCAGGTTATCAACTGCTCCAAAATTTCAGACCTAAAGGAGGTGTATGTTGCTTCGCAAAATCTGAAATTGCCCTGGAGGAGGTTACTAGTTTCAATTGTCCCTATTTTGATTATTCTATATACAAATTAATTTCTGCTGGTAAATTTAAATACATATGTTGCATCTACCGTTCCCCAAATACTCCTCCAGAGCAAAGTCTTTTTGATTCTCTGTCCTCACAACTCAGTGTCCTCAACTTAAATGCTTCTTCTGAAATCACTGTGTTGGGTGATTTTAATGTCCATAATGTTGAATGGCTCACTTATTCAGCCAGGACTGATGATGCTGGTCTTGAATGTGAGCTATTTGCAGACTCATTTAATCTCACTCAACTAGTCAACCAACCCACCCGTGTACCAGATAATCCTAATCATAATTCCCACCTACTGGACTTATTTTTAACAACCAATTCAGAAAATTATGATGTTACAGTGAGGTCCCCGCTTGGATCTTCTGATCACTGTCTGATACAGGCCACCTGTCTATCACCTACCACACCTTCCCACTCTGAACCTGTTTTGGTGACTAAATGGCATTACGATAGGGCAGACTGGGAGGGTCTTCAAGGTTTCTTTATTGATATTCCCTGGACCTCTTTCTTTTCTAATGATGCACACTCCACCTTGAGCCACATACAAGATTTTGTAAAAATTGGAATGGAAACTTTTATTCCTCGTCAAAAGTACAGTAAAAGATCTAATTCACCTAAATGGTTTGACCATAATTGTGCTAGAGTAACTGAACAAAAAGCAATAGCCTACAATGCATACACAAGATCAAAAACACATGAAGCCTTTAATTACTTTAGAAACATCAGAAATCATGCCAAAACTGTATTAAACCTAACTAAATCAAACTTTCTCCACAAGCAAGCAAATAAACTTCTAAATAATCCAAATGATAACAAAATATTTTGGTCTACTCTTAACTCATTTAAATCCAACTTCACTACTGCTTCATCCATTCCACCATTAAAATCTCCGACTGGCAATCTTGTAAGTGACCCACGAGGTAAAGCTAACCTTCTTGCGGATATTTTCTCCACCAACTCAACCTTAGATGAAATAAATCAAGATGTCCCTGTACTTAATTTTAATTCGCCTGAAATTCCCTCACTTAAGATCCACACCAGACATGTCAAAACTATTTTGCAGAATCTCTCGGTAGATAAGGCTCCTGGTCCAGATGAAATTCCTCCAATAGTACTTAAGAATTGCTCCTTGGTGCTCGCTCCTGTATTGGCAAAATGTTTCCGTCTGTGTACTCATACCTCATGCTTCCCAGTACCCTGGAAAGAAGCAAACATCCATCCAGTTCCTAAAAAAGGTGCCTCTTCAGATCCATCAAACTACAGACCAACAGCTATAACTTCCACGCTTGGTAAAGTCTTTGAAATTATATTAAATAATCACATAATTAAGCATCTGGAGAATAATAAATTAATCAGTGATAGGCAATATGGTTTTAGACGATGTCGATCAACTGCAGACATGCTTTGCCTTCTTACGCATCAAATCAACCAAGCTACAGACCAACATGGTGAAACACATACAATAGCACTGGATATATCAAAGGTATTTGATAGAGTCTGGCATCAATCCTTATTGTCGAAGATGTCACACTACGGCCTTGCATCATTAGTTCCACTAATTTCTTCTTATCTTCATAACAGAAAAATACGTGTAATGGTAGATGGCCTTTATTCTCAATTTCACTCAATAAATGCTGGTGTTCCCCAGGGATCAGTTTTGGCCCCAATTCTGTTCCTCATTCATATCAATGATCTCATATCTACCACTCATAATCCAATACATTCCTACGCAGATGACTCAACACTCCACAGTTCCTTCACATTTACCAATTCTGTCACCCAAACCGATCTTATAAATTCAAATATAAACACTGCAATTTCTCTGAACCAGGACCTTTCTAGAATTAATGGATGGGGACAAAAGAATCTAGTTTCCTTTAATGCACAGAAAACCAAGTACATTCAATTTTCTAACCGACAGAATCTCACTGACTCCCATATATTTTTTTAATGATGTAAATATTCCCACTTCCCCTAGTATTGACATTCTCGGTGTAACATTAACTACTAACTTGAGCTGGATACATTATGTTAGAAGCATTGCTAAGAATGCCTCTAAAAAACTGGGACTCCTGTACAGAGTTCGAGAATTCTTCACTGACGAGCAGTTGGCCGTGATATATAAAAGTCATGTGCGTTCTCAGATGGATTACTGTTCACCTCTGTGGGGTGGAAGTGGAGTGGTTGCATTGAGGCAGTTGGACAAAATTCAAAATAAAGCTATTAGATTAATCAATAACCCTGCAATCACACAGGACCTTCCTACATTATCCATACGAAGAAACGTTGCATCCCTTGCATTATTCTACAGATATTTTCACAGCAATTGTTCCGAGGAACTTGCTTCAATTGTGCCGCCTCTCCACATCTTTCCCCGTAGAACTAGGGCAGCTGAGAGCGCCCATGAATTTACACTTTCTCCTCCACAATGCAGAACTTCTGCTTATCAGAATTCATTTATCCCCAGAGCTACTACTCTTTGGAATTCACTTCCCTCGAATTGCTTTCCACAAACTTACAATCTACAAATGTTTAAATCCAGTTGTTACAAACATTTTATGAATGGAGGATGCCTTTAGGCACATGGACCTTTTTGTTTTATCTGTGTTTTTCCTTCCTCCGTTCATTGTCTCTTAAAAAAAAAAAAAAAAAAAAAAAAAATATATATATATATATATATATATATATATATATATATATATATACATATATATAATCGATATAATTTCAATGTTATCTACAGTATATTATACAAATTACCGAGTGAGTAGTCATTAGTAGATTAAGATTGTTTTCGTCCGACCACTTGAGGTCGGAAGGAAGAAATAAATCCTAGTGTCGTATCTTAATTGAAATGAAAATTAAAGCCGTGAGATGAGCTCGAATTCCGTGACTGTAAAGTTATTAAGTGTTCGGACAGTTGGCTGAGGTCTTGGCTACATCATTGCCTGTAATATCAGTGATACTATTTCACAATAGCGAGTTAACATAAGAACATAAGAAAATGGGAGTCTGCAGAAAGCCGATTGGCCTAAGCAAGGCAGATCCCTGTCCCACACAACCCCAATTACAAAGCCCAATTATAGGCTCAACACTCTAATACCCTGAGGATCATCTTACCAAAACGGTTAGAGATTAACGCAGGATTACGGGGTCTGCAGAGCGCTGATTGGCCCAACCCTGCTGATCCCCCTTCACACCCAACCCTTCTCATCCATATGCTTATCCAATTTTATCTTAAAGCTCCCTATCGTTTTTAATCCCACTATAGCACTTGGTAGTCCATTCCACCCATCTACAACTCTGTTACCAAACCAATATTTGCCTATAATTTTTCTGAAACGAAATTTATCTAATTTGAAACCATTGGTACGAGTTCTTTCGCTATCACTGAGCTTTAGTACATTTGTCATGTCCCCTTTGTTAATCCCACTAACCCACTTGAACACCTCTATCATATCCCCTCTAACTCTGCGTCTCTCTAACGAATGTAAGCCTAATTTCTTCAACCTTTCTTTATACGGAAGATTTCTAATATTATGGATCATTTTTGTCATTCTACGTTGTACTCTCTCCAATGAATCTATGTCCATTCTGTAATAAGGACACCAAAATTGAACAGCATAATCCATATGGGGTCTCACTAATGACATGTAAAGTTTTAAGATAACATCAGCAGTTCTGTTACTCACACTCCTAGAGATGAACCCGAGAATCCTGTTTGCCTTGTTTCGAACGCTTATACACTGTTGTCTAGGCTTCAAATCATTGCTAACAAACACACCTAGATCTTTCTCACAATTCGAGTTTTCTAATTCCACATTAGCTAGTTTATATTTAACATTTGTATGCATCTTCCCTATCTTTAATACCTTGCATTTGTCAATGTTAAACTTCATCTGCCAATTTACTGACCATTCGTGTAAGGTATCTAGATCCCTTTGGAGGCACTCTATATCTCTATCTGAATCAATTGTTCTCCCCATTTTGGTATCGTCTGCAAATTTACTTATCCTACTAGTTATACCTAAATCAAGGTCATTTATGTATATAACAAACAACAGAGGACCTAATACAGATCCCTGGGGGACACCACTTTTGACTGCTCCCCATTCTGACTTCGTACCATTTATGCTGACTATCTGCTTCCTACCAATTAGCCATGACCTAATCCATCCCAACAACGCCCCACCTATTCCATGCTCCTCAACCTTTCTCATCAATCTCCCATTGGGGACTCTGTCGAAAGCTTTACTGAAATCTAAATATATTATATCATATGACTTGTCATTATCTACTGCTTCATATACCTCTGAGAAAAAACTAAGCAAATTAGTAAGGCAAGAACGTCCCTGAGTGAATCCATGCTGAGAAGAATTGATTAAATTAAATGTATCTAACTGGTTTCTAATTTTACTAGCAATAATTGACTCTAGTAGCTTTCCTATGATTGATGTAAGACTAATGGGACGGTAATTGGATGCTATTGATTTGTCACCTTTTTTGAAGATCGGAACTACGTTTGCAAGCTTCCAAGCTTCTGGAACTATATCTGTCTCCAATGACTTGTTAAATAAAAATGTTAATGGGTAACTTAACTCATCCCTACATTCTTTTAATACTCTAGCATATACCTCATCAGGACCAGGCGATTTATGAGGTTTCAGTATGTCAATTTCCTTAAGCACATCATTTCTACTTATAGTAACCGTACTTAACCTATTTTCTATACTATCGCTATATACCTTACGGACTTCTGGAAACTGTGCCAAATTTTCATTAGTGAAAACGGAAAGAAATTGACTATTTAATGTACTGCACATTTCTAAATCATTTTCTGTCATTTCTCCTATCGAAGTTTTAAGGGGACCAATTACATCTCTAACCTTGGATTTATATAGTTGGTAAAAAGCGTTAGGATTATTTTTTGAGTCATTGGCAACCTTAATTTCATAATTTCTTTTTTCTTTCCTAATATCCTTTTTTACCTGTCTTGATAGATTCTGATAGTAAGCAAGTAGGTGAATTTCGCCTTTTCTAATTTTTCTATATATTCCTCTCTTTTGTCCTAGAAGATCTAATAGTCTATTATTCATCCATTTGGGTTGGTTCTGTGTTGATCTAAATTTTCTTTTGGGGATGTATTTATTTTGTGCATTGAATACTGACTTGATAAAATTATCGTATGTAACTACCAAGGTTGACGTCTCTTCCTGACTTAAGATGACAGGTGCCTGAGAAGGGGTACACTCATTTGGACACCTGGATCGACTTAATTTTTTGACCATAGTGTCCGCTAATAGGGCTCTTCTTAACCCACCATAATTGGCTTTTCTAAAGTCAGGTATTAATGTTGTATTCTCTCTGGTATTACCTTTCCATTGTATATTAAAATACACAGAATTGTGGTCAATATTTCCTAGGTGGTCCCCTATCTCTACATTATTTACCATATGTTCATTGTTACTGAAAACTAAATCGAGAATATTATTACCTCTAGTCGGCGTATCTATGAATTGAAATAAAAAACTATCTTGTACTACCTCTATAAACTCCTCAGAATCAGAGTCTCCTATTTGATGCTGCCAATCTATATTCGGAAAATTAAAATCCCCCATAATGCACACATTGCTAAACCTTGATGCCATTTTAATTTCCTCCCATAATGACGTTCCGTCATTTCTACTCATATTTGGCGGTCTATACATAACTCCAATAACTATGTTCTCACTACCTTCGTTAACCTCTACCCAAACACTTTCATTATCGTTATTTAGTCTAATACCTGATTTAATACAGCTTTTTAATGTACTCCTGACAAACACTGCTATACCGCCACCCCTCTTACTTGTTCGGTCATATTTAAACAAACTATATCCTGGCATATCAAATTCTGCTAAAAAATGCCTGGTTTCTGTATTAATCCACGTTTCAGTTAGCGCTATTATGTCTATATTTTCTTTGCTAACAAGGGCTTAAGTTCGTTCATTGTGTTACATAGACTCCTACAGTTTGTGTAATATACTCTCAATTTACTTCTTTTCTTTATACCTAATTTACCTTTGTTTTTAGCGACATTTCCATCTTCCGTTGCACCATCACTACTATCATTTGCATTATAGTCATCATTTTTAGCACGAGACTGAATATCCTTATCGCTTTCGCCTGACGCTAAAATTGTTCCATTTAACCTCTCATTTACACTCTCAATATTTCTGTTCAAAACCCCACAACCACCCTATCTAAAGAACTAGCTAATGTAGAAACCCCTAACCGTGAAAGATGAACCCCATCCCTTGCGTACATCCCATCTCTCCCATAGAAACTATCCCAGTTATCAATGAATGGTATTGCTTTTTCTTTGCAATATTTCTCCAAACGGCAATTGACACCAATCGCCCTGGATGTCCATTCCTTGGGAACTCCTCTTCTGGGTAGGATACAATGTACTACAGGGATCCCTCCCTTCATCCTAACTTTATCTAACACATCCCGATACTGCTGCAGCAGTTCCTCACTTCTACCCTTACCAACATCGTTACTCCCGGCACTGAGACAGATAATGGGGTTATCTCCACTATCTTCCAAGATGTGGTCCATCTTCTCTAAAACCCTCCCAACTCCATGGCCAGGCAGACACACAACCTTCCTAAGTTTAGTGCGGGTAGCCCTAACTAAATGTCTTACCATGGAGTCGCCCACAATCGACACATACTTACCTTCTCGGGACACAGACTTACCTTTCCCTCGGGAGGATCCAGCAGCTGCAGTTGGAGAACCCCCGGTGGTGGCAGAAGCTCCCTTGGTGGTGGTGGTGGTGGGGGTAGTGGTGGTGGTAGGTAGCACAGCGTCAGAGGTGGGAGCTGAGTCGGCGGCAGGCACTTCGGTTATCCCTCCCTTATCCTGACTATCTTTTCCCTCACATTCGTCTCGCAAAGGAGAGAATGTATTTGTCACACTCATACCTATTCTACTATCCTGCTTCTTGAGTGTGACTTTCCCATCCGTATTTTTAACAACCTGCCATGAATACAATTTTTCATCAACTTCCTCCCTTTTCCCCTTACTTGACTTTATTTCCTCTTGGCTAAGCTTGAAAGCTAGATTTTCGTCTTTAATCAAATCCACTTCCCTCTGAAGTTTAACATTAACCTCCCTTAGAGCCAAGACCTCTTCCTTCACCACAACCATCTCCTCTCTTACCTGGAGAATAAGATGATGCAGATCAGTTAGAGACTCGCACTCCATACCTGCCATGATCCCAATAAGCTTAGCGAGGAGCAAGAAACTAAGTACAGAAAAACAAAAACAAGTAAACTAACAGCTAAAAACTGAGCTATAACACTTTTATATAACACGAGTGCACTGCCCCCAAACACAGGTAGGTGTAATGGTCACTAAAGGTCACTGAGTCACTGAGTTGAGCTAAGATTAATCTAAAAACTGCTACATCAATCCAATGTAAAAGTTTTACTCAATATGATACATCAATATGTCTTCAATATTATTTCCAACTCATCCATCGTACCAAATTTTCAATGACAGTCAAGACCTCAATCTCCTATTTTCCAATTTGTAAGCTTGAACGACCACTGCATTGCTATGAACTTAGCAAGTCCTCTAACTCATTTTTAATGCATTTCTGTCATTTCTTACTTAAACATATCTAATTTTGATATACTCATCTCTTTCCTAAATAATACACAATATAAACATACAATAATAATTCACAATGCAGTAGAATATCGGAAAAGAAATGGAAGAAGGGTGTGAAGATAGCATACAAGAATGCCAGTAAATACAATGCTCCTAACTAACGAAATGCAGAAAACTCTAAATGCTAGCTAATAGGGTTAATGAAAAAAATATTTATGTTTAAAGTGACTCCTGACTTGCCATGCTACTATACAATAGGGAACAAAATATTATATGCGGTTATTAATTAAGGGATCTAAAAGCAAGCCTACCACACACTGAACAGTGCGTGTGGTCGATACAATGTTTGTCTAGGGAGTGAACTACTGACGTAGCCACGAGAGTGACGAGACTCCCAGGGCCAACGCCGGGAAGGAAAGGGCTCCAGACGCCGCCAAACTACATAATTAAACTAGGTGTTTGTGCTCTCACTAATAACACAGGAGTAATCAAACAAACAAAACACATCATTGGGTAACTTATGATAAACTGAAATAATCCCAACAGGGTTAAACATATTATATAATTACACTCGTGGCAACAAAGACAATGTTGCACTGTACGGTGGACTAACGACGATAACACCTCGCCACGAGGAACACGAAGGAAGAGAGAAAGAAGTCAGGCCTCTCTCCCCCCCCCCCCCCCCAAACAATTAGGCTATGTGAAATATTATACACACTTACAACAGAAGCAGCTATAGTTCAGTTGGAAGTGACATTACAATTATACAGTATATACAGTATATATACTGTATATATAATTATATATATATATATACTGTATAATTATATACTGTATATTTTTATATATATATATAGGCCTATATATATATATATATATATATATATATATATATATATATATATATTTATATACCTCTCCTCTGCCAACCCTGATATTCTCTTTCTCACCTAGACACAGTTGTCTGGAACTATTGACAGCAACCCTTTCTTTGTATCCTACTATCTCTATCCTCAATTTCGAGCCAATGGAGGATGTTACGTCTATGTACATAACAACCTTGATTTCTCTTGTGTTCCCAACTTGATTCTTCTGAATTCTCAACTCTCTTGCTAAAGCTTTCTTGTCACTCTCAAACTAAATATTTCTGCGCTGTCTATCTCTCCCCTAATTCTACTGACTATTTAAAATTCTTTGACTGTCTAACATCTACATTGGACGTACACAATCTATCCATCTGTCCTTTTGCAGAAATCTCTATCTTAGGAGATTTCGTATTCACCACCACCAATGGCTCTCCTCTGTTTCCACTGACCAACCTGGTGAACAAGCCTACATCTTAAACGACCCAGAGCGGTTAGTCCAGCAGCCCACCCGTATCCAGGATAGCTTTGGAGATCGACCCAACATTCTTGACTTATTTCTAACCTCTAACCCTTCTGCTTATACTATAAATCTTTTCTCTCCTTTGGGCTCCTCCGACCATAAACTAATATCTGTCCCCTGTCCTATCTCTCCAGTACGGCCACCCGATCCTCCCAACCGGCGGCGCTTGTGGCACTTTGACGCTGCCAACTGAGAGGCTGTCCGGCAGTACTTCTTTGATTTCCTATGGAATTTCTTTTGCTTCCATGGCTGGGGACCCTCGGAGAGTGCTGAACGCATTACCGAGGTAATCCTCTTTGGCATGGAAGCATACACTCCATTTTCTTTCTCTCAGTCTAATGCAAACAAATCTTGCTTTACTCATGCTTGTTCTACTGCTGTCCTCAACAAGGAGGAAGCATTCAAACAGTATAGACGCCTAAGACTAAAAAATCTGTTACGACCGGGACTCGTATAAAACAAGGGCTCTTAATCATTGGCCTAGAAAGGCACACAGCCACAACGGTAACACTAGATCCAACCCTCGAACTTATAATGCCGGCGCACAAAAACACCTATACCCTCCAGAGTTAAATCTGCGATAGCGGGGTATCCTCTAACTCGGTATAAATGCACTACTACTACAGGCTGATGATCCCTGATACAGCCTGATCACAACAATATACCATTACGTTAATAATGTATACAAGGAAAAAGATACAGAGCTTAATTAAATCACTGGAATGATTTAATGCAAACAAGAAGAAGGTATAATTAAAGTTACTCTAAACAATAATAAACTGTCACTCCTATATTAAAGAAAGTGAATGAAAGTCCTACAGCATCGAACAGGAATCTTCTGAAGAAAGTCTGATGCTGCTTAAGATGATCGAATCGGATTTTGAACTGTTATATAGAGCAGTAACAAGATATGACAAGTGTAGGGACATACAGTGTTAACTGTCACGGGAATAACGATAAATGCACAATAGTATTATCTCCAACAACAAAAGAAGTACTTCCTCAGGCAACACAAAAGCCTGCTCGGGTTGTGCAACTCAACAACAACCAAGGCTTACAATCAACGTGAATATAAATGCTGCATACATAACATAAGAGTTTATAATCCTAATCGGGTGTCTGCTAGGCGAATAAAGTCTAGCTGGGATGTCGTAGGCTAGGAAACAATGGCTGAGCAAGCGGCTCGTAGCCTAGCGAGATCCTTAAGACTGTACGGCCAAATTACGTTAAATGACGGGGTGCTCTCTTGAGAGATCCAGATCGCTAGTATCCGGTTCTCTCCTGGCGACCCTCTTCAGGGTCATAGCAAAACGAGTTAGCACAGTGTTGGGTGGCAGAGGCAAAAGCCCTCACTCGCAACACAGTGCTAAACTCACAAGGTACACAGTCAGAAAGACAACCTAGGCTTCCCACGTATCCGTTGCGATTGTACAAGTTCAACAAAACCTGGTACACATCGGAAATCACAACATCAATAGCCTCACCCCAGTCTAGCATTAAATAGCCCAGCAGACAACCAAGAAATAGGTAGGGAGACACCACGAGTGTGTCGAACCTCTACAGACAAAATGTTAACCCCTCCAAAATGTCAAACTAAACATGAAATATCTGAGGGCTTCAGCATATAATACGATGGCCGATATATGAAATCGTGCAGAACCAAAGGGGAGTTATGATGTTAAATAGATTAGAAGAATAAGAGGTAAGAAGTTGAGAGAGAGAAAAGTGTTCTATAGGTGGAAGTCGGGGACAGATGGCAAGGGAGGTGTGAAGGTTATGCTGGTCAAGCAAGCTCTGAGCAAGGAAGGCACAAAGGCAGCAGGGAGTGCGGGGGGAACTACCTCCTGCTGCGGCAGGAGGGCGGCAAAGCGGCCAGCCACTCAGAGGGCCCGGCCGTGGCATGACGTCACCGAGACAACGCGTAACACTACACGCACAACACTCTGCCTCCTGCGCTTACTCACTCACACTCTCTAGCTGTATCATTCAGTCTTATACATTAAACTTATAACTGATGATATAAAATATAATGCATTGTCACAGACGAAAATAAAGACCACTTCTATACTGCCTGTGACATGACGATTCACAAGAAAGAAAGTATAACATTCTCTGATAACTGTAGCTCATTTCACTGCCCTGGCGAGCGCTAGTGGCTACCGGGAGGCGATTCTGCCAACGCTGGTAGGCGTCACACCCCGCCCAAGATATGGGACGCTCAACATTAGGCGAGCACCATATCTGACAAGGCAGAATGCCGACAAGACCCGCCACAACCAGCCACTCCGCCAGAAATGAAATGCAAAGCTCAATCATAAACAAAACAACATTTTAGCATAAATCAAATCTTATAACCCCTCCCAAACATAATAGTATAATTTTAGCCTGCTATGCTCCCAGAGCGAGCTTCACAGAGCCCAGCCTCCTAAGTGAAAGACAGGTTCAACTTAGGACTTTAGCTATAACATTGGCAACTTACAATTAACTATCAAAAGAAAGAGTTTTTTTTTATTTAATTTTAATGTTGTTTTTGACGGCTGCTCTACAGGGGCAAGCCTGATTTTTCTCCACTCCCAACACACACTGACTGAACGGCGAGGGTTCTCCTGCAAACAAACCCTCCTGTGAAAAACAATCAGCCAAAACATTATCAGTGCCCTTAGCATGCCACACATCCAACTTGTATTCTGGCAGCACAACAACACCTGACACTGATAAACTGCCCAGTTCATCACAAGACTGGCACTTCTCTTCGCTCTTTCTGGCAACGGGGCCTGCCAATAACCTTTCACTAGTTCTACCTTCGTGATTAGCGATGCAGCCCCGATGCGGTCTATGGTATCGTGAACTCTAGGTAATGGATAGGCGTCTGTCAGGGATAATGTTTCCACACTCTTGCAATTACCATACACACGGATCTTGCCACTCAACTCAGGTTGCAAACTCACTGGCAACGACCACTCACGATATCCCTTATCCCTCAGACCCTTGGTCAATGGATAGGTGTCTGTCAGGGATAATGCTTCCACACTCTTGCAATCACCATACACATGGATCTTGCCACTCAACTCCGGTTGCAAACTCACTGGCAGCGACCACTCACGATATCCTTTATCCCTAAGATCCTTTTTCCACATGTCGTCTAGCTCTGTTTTCACGACAGGCTGTTGAGCAGGATTTATACGGTAGGGAATTAACTTGAACCCTGCACTGGCTCCAGCCTCCATGTCGGATTCTACCCCGTACATCAGGCCTGGAGAAGCAAAAAACATGGCAGATGCACTGCCACAGCCTAGTAAACAACTTATCTCGCAGAACATGCCTAGTGCCCTCCCACAACCCAGCCGAGACCGCAGCTTCTAACCTGTAGTCTCCCTCCTTCTCCACCTTCGTCCCTAGAACAGCCAGGTCATGAGAGGGACAATCAGTACCACCTGTGCAGTCACTCCCATAGTTCATTATTGCTAAGGCTTCCCCGCCGATACCGTACATGCGCACCCCCGCATTCCTTACGACTACATCTGCCTGCGCAGCATCACCGCTTTTAGCGACATGGCCAGATACAGTCGGTCTATAGTAGGGCTGTTGCATTCTACTAGAGCAGCAGTGGGAGGCTATGCGACGACCGGGCACATCCACTCCACAGCCCACCTCACCAATCTGCTCAATGTCCTCCTTCTGACCACCACCCTTGGCAGCCATGGGTCGACCCTGACCTGACAACCATGTCCAAGCCTCGTCGCCCACCTTGAACCACCGAAACAACGAGGCTAACGGTCTACCACCATTCAAGTGACCTGCCCGCGGAACATCTTGCACCGCCTGAGTTGTGAGGCTCGGGTGCTCGGCACGACCAGTGGGGTATGAACCGAGCTGGTGCTGGAGCGCTGCACACTGCTGCTCAGGCAGGTGTTCTAGCGCTTCCACAGCCACCAGACTCGTGTCCCCCGCCCACTGCTCCACCGAGACATGACAATCCCAACTCTCCTTCAACGTTATAGACTGCAGCACCGTTGATTCATTTAAATTCCGCCTAGACAAATATCTCGCATCAAACCCGCGACTGACTGCGTTTGTAAATGAATAACTTTATCCTCCCCTCAGTTACTAACCCATATGTCCCCTACTAACTTCCTAGTCCTGCCACGTTAGTGGCAGGGCAGTAGTTCCCTTTCCAATGTTCCCTTACCCACTCTAAACCACTGTTTGGACACTTGATCCTCAGTGTTTTGGAGGACAAGCAACCTAGAACGGTCACTAGACCTGTTGTTGCTTGATTTCCTTTGTACTCCTTTGTACTCCTTTGTACCTGTGCCTTCTGCCCCCCTCTCCTTCTCCACCTTGGCCGCTGCAGACCAACGCAGGGACAGTAGGCTGCTCAGGTGGTTGCCTCACAAACTCCTCCAACAGGTTCACCTGACATGTTTCCCCTCCTCGTGTTCGATAGCCCCGTTCCCACAACTCTCCTCCAACTGGGAACTATTAAGTCGCAGAGTGCCATCACGCCCAACCATGTCACTAGGGGTGACAGGTTCTGGGGCCACTCCGGAGCTCACCTCTGAGTCAAGTACTAAGCCGCTAAGGAGAGCCGCTGGAGCAAAACTCACAAAACTCCCAACTTTAGCTTACTCCTTCCGACCGTTCCTCCGCTGGTCTGAAGACTGAGGAGTAGGCTGTGACACTTTCGATGCAAGAGATCTTGTAACAACGCACACCATAGGTTGTACTTGACACTTCTCTACCCACTCCTGTTCCTCCCTACTCACGTCGGCCGGCTTCTCGGCAACGACTAAGGGTGAAACCTCAGAAGTAGGCACCGCAAAGTCGTTGCCGAGAAGGAGGTCGACGCCCCCAACAGGCAAGTTCTCCACAATTCCAACATCCAACTCTCGTGTCACACCCTCTACCTCCAGTTCCATCCTGACCAACGGGTATGACCTGATAGCATTGATACCTTGCATCACAACCACCCGTGCCGCATTTATTGGTCTACCAGTAAAGTTCTTCATCAAAGTCTGAGAGGCACCCGCGTCTCGCAACAGCTCAACTCCATGCTTCTTACCAGCCCACTTCACGCAGCCACGCCCTCGATGGTCACAAAAGACATCACGGACAGGGTTCGAGCCTTCCGGATTCTTCTCCACTGGCTGTGTCCCAGCCTCTGACGTTATACCCCGGGCAAACTCAGACGACTTCGGGGACACCCCAATGTTGCGAGCCAAAGACACAACTGCATTAGGTAGCTTGCTTGGACAGGCTCTTGCAAAATGCCCCTTCTCATGACAATGAAAACACTCTAACTCCCCCTTGGGCTTCCCTTGAGGTGGGGAAGGGCCCGGACCCTTCTTAAACGGGACGGTATTAGGTTTATGGTCAGACTTAATATCATTGCTCTTGTTGTTATTGTTATATGGTGTATCACTGACTCGGGGGGGGGTGGAGTGTTGCTCCCCTTGTTACCTGCATCGGTCCGTTGTGCAGACCCGCACCCACGAATCAGCGATAGCCTACGGTCAGCCATCTCAACTGCCTCCTGAAGAGTTTTCGGGTTTTTTTCTTTAAGATTCAACGTCAAATCGCCGCCCGAACACTTGAAAAATTGTTCTAGAAGCATTAGCTGTTTCAACTCCTCAAACGCCGATGCCTTCTCAGAACGCAGCCAGTTTCTAAATGCATCGGACAGATCCCGGGCATGCTCAAGAAAGGTGCACTCACGACCCTTCGTTACATCTCGGAACTTAAATCTGTACGTCTCTGGTTGTAACTCGTACGCCCGCAGGACAGCCTCCATCAATACCTCATAATCGACGCAAGACTCCAAGGGCAACGCATCATATGCCTTGAGTCCTTTGCCAACCAACCTAGAGGAAACAAGGGCTGCCCACTTAACCTCGGGCCATTGGTGCTCCCGGCACTTCTTCTCAAAACGCATGAAAAATTCGGTGACACCCGACTCGTCAAATACAGAGACTAACTTAAGAAGGTGCGATAAAGACTGATCATGACCTCGATTCCCAGAACCGAGACGCTGCCCTGTTGACTCCACCCGAGACTTCTCAAGATCTATGTCTGCACAGTACTTCGTAGCCTGAATCCTGAGCTCAGCCTCATGCCTTCGTTGCTCAAGCTCAGCCTCATGCCTTCGATGCTCAGCCTGCATTTTAGCCATCTCCAGCTGGAAGAGCATATCTGCAGTTAAACCTTGAGGAGGAGGAGATGCAACAATTGGAGACCCACCCAGTGATCCACCCAGGTGCAAACCACGCTGCCAGTGACTATCGGCTTGCGGGACCGTACCCGGCTCCGGAGCCCGAGGGGGCGCCATGGTAGGAGTCGAGTGGAATGGGGGCTGGGCCGAAGGTGCCCCAGCTCCCGCTCCACCCGAAGCCCCACGCACCCCGCCGAGCACCCAGGCCACCAGGTCACCTCTCGTCATGCAGCTAGTGCCCACATGACCCATGACCGTAGCCAAACACTGGAGACCATACCGATCAATCCCCGATACCCGGTCAACAGTAATAGGCATCTCCAGAAACTTCTTTGCATCCTCCTCACTAGTTATTACTCTAATGTCTTCAAACAAACCCCGCTGCTGCACCTCAGAGCCTGCTTCCTGTACTGTGTCCTCACTGTACACTGATCCGTCGTCCGACATAGTGTCCACCGAAAATTCTCAACGTTTATAAAAAAAAAAAGGAGTACCTAAACTCTCATGTAGCACTATTCACTCAAAAATGCTTGAAGACTCTTAAGTGTTATACTACTTGCCCAAAAAAATCTGTGTCCACTATATTCCTTTAAACAAAAAAACAAATGACCACAACACTCCTGCAATATTTCTCTAAGTTCACAAAAATCCTGAGCAAGGTCGCCATTTGTTACGACCGGGACTCGTATAAAACAAGGGCTCTTATTCATTGGACTAGAAAGGCACACAGCCACAACGGTAACACTAGATCCAACCCTCGAACTTATAATGCAGGCGCACAAAAACACCTATACCCTCCAGAGTTAAATCTGCGATAGCGGGGTATCCTCTAACTCGGTATAAATGCACTACTACTACAGGCTGCTGATCCCTGATACAGCCTGATCACAACAACATACCATTACGTTAATAATGTATACAAGGAAAAAGATAGAGAGTACAAAGGAGTACAAAGGAAATCAAGCCACAACAGATCTAGTGACCCTTCTAGGTTGCTTGTCCTCCAAAACACTGAGGATCAAGTGTCCAAACAGTGGTTTAGAGTGGGTAAGGGAACATTGGAAAGGGAATTACTGCCCTGGAACTAATGTCCGTGGCAGGATTAGGAAGTTAGTAGAGGACAGATGGGTTAGTAACTGAGGGGGGGATAAAATAAAGTTATTCATTTACAAACGCAGTCAGTCGCGTGTTTGATGAGAGATATTTGTCTATGCGGAGTTTAAATGAATCAATGGTGATGCAGTCTATAACGTTTCGGGGAAGCCCATTCCACAAGTTGACAACTCGATTGAAGAAGAAATTCTTAGATTCGTGCGAGTTAAAAGATTTACCAATAATTTTGCAACCGTTTCCCCGCGTGTAATTAGATTGGTCGATAGTGAAGAACTTACTACAGTTCATATTGTCGATGCCTTTGATGATTTTGAACACTTGAATTAAGTCACCTCTTAATCTGCGCTGGGTTAAAGGAAATAGATTTAATTATCTAAGACGCTCTTCGTATGGTTTGTTCTTTAGGCTAGGTATCATTTTGGTAACTCTTACGTTGAACTCGTTCTAGCTTGTTTATGTCTTTTTGGTAATAAGGGCACCAGGATTGAACGCAGTATTCCAGAAGAGGGCGGACTAAGGAATTGTAAAGGGTTAGGATAACTTCTTTGGATTTATGCTCAAATGACCTGCCTATAAAGCCAATTATTTTGTTTGCCTTCTTAACAACTTCTGAACATTGTTGACTCGGTTTTAGGTTACTCGATATTGTTACTCCCAGATCGGTTTCTCTGTTTACATTCTTAAGCTGAGTGCCATTCATCGAATAGTTTGCTTTCTCATTTAGGTATCCGATATGTAGTACTTTACATTTATCCTCATTGAAACTCATTTGCCAAATTTGGGCCCAACATGACAATTTATCTAGATTGTGTTGCATATCGTCAACTTGTTCTTTTGAGAGTACGCTATTTGCAATTTTTGTATCGTCAGCAAATTTTGAGATTGTACAGGTGAGACCCTCATCTATGTCGTTGATGTAAATTAGAAAGAGAATTGGTCCTAGTACCGATCCCTGGGGTACCCCGCTACTTACATTGGTCCATTTAGATGCCTTACCGTTTATGACTACCCTTTGCTTTCTGTTGCTGAGCCAATTTTCTATCCATTTCAACACACCGTCTTGTATTCCATGCGCTTTTAGTTTTAGCAGTAAACGTTTGTGGGGAACTTTGTCAAAGGCCTTTTGAAAATCAAGGTATATAATATCTACAGCTTTACTCTCATCGTAGAGGTTGAGGATATCGTGGAAGAAGTCTAAGAGGTTTGTTAAACAGGAACATTTCTTACGTCAGCCGTGTTGAGTATCTGTAAGTATGTTATTTTCCTCTAAGTGATTTACGAGTCTGTCGTATGACCGTTTCTAGCATTTTACATACAACTGAGGTTAAGCTAATTGGACGATAGTTACTGGGTATGGATTTGCTGCCTTTTTTTAATATCAGTGTTACGTTGGCTAGCTTCCACTGATCAGGCATAGTTCCAGACTGCAAGGATTTATTGAATAGTAATGTCAGTGGTTTGGAGAGCTCATCCTTAGCTTCCTTTAGAACTCTAGGCGAGATTGTATCAGGTACTGGCGTTTTATTTACCTTGAGTTTATCTAAACAATTCAATACTTCTCTCTCTGTAACGGTGATATTGCTTAGAACATCTGAATTATGAATCTGAATCGGCGATGGTGTAGGGATATCACTGAGGTCTGTTGTAAAAACTGATGCAAAGAAGGTATTGAGGGCATTACTCATTTGTACTTCGTCTTTGGTGTATTCTCCATTTTCATCGACTAACGGTCCAACAGTTGAAGTAATTACTTTTTTCTTTATGATATAACTATAGAATTCTTTCGGGTTTGTTTTACTTTGATTCGCAATATGTAACTCTAAGGTCTTTTTACTTTGCTTAATTAACTTTTTGGCTTTGCGTCGTAGCTCTACAAATTTCACCCGTTCTTCGTCATTTTCTGAAGATTTTAATCTATCATTAGCAATTTTTTTAGCAAGCAGGCAGTTTGAAATATCTTTATTCCACCATTTGGGCTTATTATTATGGCCTGGACGCCGTATTTTCGATGGTATGCAGTCTTGCACTGCTTTTAGGTAAGTGGTTTCGAATAACTTCCATGGTGTATTTATGTCGTTATTGTTAATTAAAAAGCTCCAGTCAGTTTCTTTAAACATAGCTCTAAGTTTATGGAAGTTTGCTTTCTTGAAATTAGGGACTTTTTCGATGCTACTATTTGGTTCGTTACTAGTAAAGTTTAAAGTGAAAGTTATCGTACGATGGTCGCTGTTACTGAATTCATCACCAACATTCAAATTCTCTATCAATTCTTCTTTTGTTGCAAGTACAATGTCAAGAACGTTATTACCATGGGTCGGTGTTCAAACAAATTGATAAAGCGAACTCTCTTGCAAGTTCGTATACAAATCACTGGAATTTATTAATTAATTAATGAATTAATTAATAATGAATTAAATCACTGGAATAAATTAATGCAAACAAGAAGGTATAATTAAAGTTACTCTAAACAATAATAAACTGTCACTCCTATATTAAAGAAAGTGAATGAAAGTCCTAAAGCATCGAACAGGAATCTTCTGAAGAAAGTCTGATGCTACTTAAGATGATCGAATCGGATTTTGAACTGTTATATAGAGCAGGAACAAGATATGACAAGTGTAGGGACATACAGTGTATCTGGCACGGGAATAACGATAAATGCACAATAGTATTATCTCCAACAACAAAAGAAGTACTTCCTCAGGCAACACAAAAGCCTGCTCGGGTTGTGCAACTCAACAACAACCAAGGCTTACAATCAACGTGAATAAAAATGCTGCATACATAACATAAGAGTTTATATTCCTAATCGGGTGTCTGCTAGGTGAATAAAGTCTAGCTGGGATGTCGTAGGCTAGGAAACAATGGCTGAGCAAGCGGCTCGTAGCCTAGCGAGGTCCTTAAGACTGTACGGCCAAATTACGTTAAATGACGGGGTGCTCTCTTGAGAGATCCAGATCGCTAGTATCTGGTTCTCTCCTGGCGACCCTCTTCAAGTCAAAGCAAAACGAGTTAGCACAGTGTTGGGTGGTAGAGGCAAAAGCCCTCACTCGCAACACAGTGCTAAACTCACTAGGTACACAGTCAGAAAGACAACCTAGGCTTCCCACGTATCCGTTGCGATTGTACAAGTTCAACAAAACCTGGTACACATCGGAAATCACAACATCAATAGCCTCACCCCAGTCTAGCATTAAATAGCCCAGCAGACAACCAAGAAATAGGTAGGGAGACACCGCGAGTGTGTCGAACCTCTACAGACAAAATGTTAACCCCTCCAAAATGTCTAACTAAACATGAAATATCTGAGAGCTTCAGCATATAATACGATGGCCGATATATGAAATCGTGCAGAACCAAAGGGGAGTTATGATGTTAAATAGATTAGAAGAATAAGAGGTAAGAAGTTGAGAGAGAGAGAAAGTGTTCTATAGGTGGTAGTCGGGGACAGATGGCAAGGGAGGTGTGAAGGTTATGCTGGTCAAGCAAGCTCTGAGCAAGGAAGGCACAAAGGCAGCAGGGAGTGCGGGGGGGACTACCTCCTGCTGCGGCAGGAGGGCGGCAAAGCGGCCAGCCACTCGGAGGGCCCGGCCGTGGCATGACGTCACCGAGACAACGCGTAACACTACGCGCACAACACTCTGCCTCCTGCACTTACTCACTCACACTCTCTAGCTGTATCATTCAGTCTTATACATTTAACTTATAACTGATGATATAAAATATAATGCATTGTCACAGATGAAAATAAAGACCACTTCTATACTGCCTGTGACATGACGATTCACAAGAAAGAAAGTATAATATTCTCTGATAACTGTAGCTCATTTCACTGCCCTAACGAGCGCTAGTGGCTACCGGGAGGCGATTCTGCCAACGCTGGTAGGCGTCACAAATCTCATTCTTTCAATGTTTCTGCCCGTAATCAAGCCAAATCTGTTCTTCGACTTCCCAAACACTCTTTCATATATGTTAAATGCATGGAACTATTCAACTCTAGCTCTTCCCAAGCTTTCTGGCATCTAGCCAAAAACCTCTCCAGCAATTGTTCTTCCTCATCTTTCCCGCCCCTTTTCCACTCTGATGGCACAACCATTACTTCTTCCTCTGACAAAGCTGAACTCTTCACTCAAACTTTTGCTAGAAACTCCACCTTGTATGATTCCAGTGCTATTCCTCCCTCTCCACCCCCCTCTCTCCTACTTATGCCTAATATCCTAATCTCTTGCTAAGATGTATTTTCTACCCTCTCTGGGCTTAACACCTTAACCCTTAACTGGCGGCACGCAACATATGTCGAGTGAAATAAATTTGGACTATGTGGCGGTGCACGACATCTGTCGAGCACCATTTTCAGCACGTAATGTTGCTGAGAGAGAGAGCTGAGTGGTGGGACGATCGTAGTAACCTTATGACCGGTCCCCACGACCACCGCGGATGTACTGAACTGTATTCTAACTTCCTCCCCCTCTTCTCACTCGCTACACAGGGAATTATGTAAGGAAATTACCTTATTTCAGGGTTTTTGCACTCGTGTTGCACGATCGTTGCAAGACAACCAGTGTTCGTACAATGAAGGTGCGGGTCTCATTGGAAAGCTCTGTTTACGCCCTTTCAGGGATAGATACATTTTTTAAGCTCTGGGCCTTATTTAGGCATGAAAATGAGCACGGAAACAACCCTGTTTAGGGTAAAAACCCCACGCTGGGCGCTACGGTCAAATAGACCACCTAGCCCGCTAAATAAGGGTTAAGGATGGGCATGTTTGTTGACATGACCTAGCTGCCAGGCGGGTATATTTACTGAAAACGAGCTTCATTCTATGCTCTTTTTCATGCATAAACAAGAGCCAGAGCGTAATACAATTATATATCCGTGGAAGCGCGATAATAGAGCTTTCCAATGACACCTGCATCATCCTTGTACGACTACAGGTTATCCTGTAGCGATCAGTGAACCGGAGGTGAAAATACCCTAAAATAAGGTAATTTCCGCATTTTTTTCCTTGTCTCGCGAGGACGAGTGTTGGTGGAAAGACGGCGGTAGTTCCAGCCACGGCCCTTTGGTGGTGCCGAGCGGTCAGAGTCCACCTATCGTCCTCCCAAAGCGCGGACCCTCTCTCAGAGATCATAATGTGCTCAGAATGGCGCCTGTCATATGATGGGCACCGCAGGGGTGGCCATTATTCTCTCGCCCGTCATATGACGGGCACCGCGAATTAAGGGTTAATACTTTAATTTCTAAACTACCCTCCTTCGGTTTCTTTCCCACCATCTGTGCCTTTGTCTCTAATTTCCTTTCCGGCCGTTCCATAGCTGCAGTTGTGGACGGCCATCGCTCACTTCCTCATCTTATCAACTCAGGTGTTCCTCAGGGCTCTGTCCTATCTCACATTCTCTTTCTAATTTTCATAAATGATCTTCTCAACTGTACCTCCAGTCCCATCCAATCATACGCAGACGAGATCTGCCTTACACTACTCAATTAGTTTTCCTAAACGCCCCAGCCAGCAATCTCTCAAAAACAAACGTAATGAAACCATGCAACACTTATCTTCTGATCTAACTAGTATTTCCAATTGGGGCAGAGAAATCCTTGTTGCCTTTAATGCTTCCAAAACCCAATTTCTTCATCTTACTACCCGTTCAGAACTCCCAGAGAACTATCTCTTACACTTCAAACATACAAAAATCAATCCTTCATCTTCTCTCAATATTCCCGGTGTCTCTTTTTTCTCTGCTCCCACTTGGAAGGACCATATTACCAGTCTGCTAAGGTAGCCTCCTAGAAGCTGGGTGTGCTCAACCGCCTCAAGGGGTTCTTTACCCCTGCACAGCTTCTTGCTCTGTACAGGGGCACAGTGTGTCCTTGTATTGAGTATTGTTCATATATGTGGGGATGATCCTCTCACACTGCACTCCTAGACAAAGTAGAAAGGAAAGCCTTTCGTATCATTAACTCCCGCCCACTCATCAACTCTCTCTCTTTGCTGCAATGTTGCATCTCTCTCGCTATTCTATCGCTACTATAATAATAAATGTTCCTCAAAGCTTTCCCAGTGTAAACCACCTCTTCTATGTAGGGTGCGTAATACCAGTCTTGCAACACAATCCCACCCTTACTCTGTGCAACTCTCCAACCCAAGAGTGAAACGTTTTTATCAGTCTATCTCCTATTCAACTGCTGGGCTCTGGAACTCTCTCCCAGAATCAGCCTTTCCCTCTTCCTATAACTTAAATTGCTTCAAACTCCTTGTGTCCAGGCATTTTAGCTCGAACGTCCCTTGATTTTGGCCCTGGCACTCTTTCACCTCTGGGGGAGGCACTCGATGCAGGTAGTTCTGCCATTTCTGCGGTTCGATTATCACTAGAGGTAGCCTACTACATCAGTTATTCGTGGACATTATATTCTTACATTAAGGAAGGATAAAGTTAGTGCACAAGTTTACATAACTACTCTATCACCCTCTCTCTCTCCCTCTTCCTCCTGTACACAATCTCTCTCTCTCTCTCTCCCTCTCTTACACACACACTTATACTGTATATACATATACACAAACACACGTAAACTCACTCACATACTTTTGAAATAGACTTTCACTATCATTATGTATAAACTTTGTTTATGAGTAGTGGGAATGTTTAAGGGGAGGTTTTTAGTTGATTCCCTAGACTTCCATCAAGCTTAAAATTACTCCCCCTTAACCCCCTTTCAAGATAAATTTGTACATTTTTCGGTAGAAAAATTTCCCGGCCGAAGGCCGGTTCCCCTTAAATTACAGGCTCGCTATCGCTCGCCAGGAAAAAATCGACACCTAAATGGCACGAATGGTCTTAAAATTGACAGAAATGGGGCGAGGGTTCTTAAAATCGCCAAACTAATGGGGCAAGCGTCTTTAAATCTCACAAGCAATGGGGCTAAACATGAGGGAGAAAGAGGTTAAGAAAAAAATCCTCCAGGTGGAAATCTCCCCTTAAACAAATACTAAAGTAAATACGGAAATACCATGAATTTAATTTGAAGAAGAAAATGCAAACGAGCATATAATAGTGTAACTAATTCCCAAGACTGTCCATCCACCCAGTAAGCTATAGTCTCACCTCCACCTCCACCTCAATTACTCTCAGGTATGTTATAATCCTGTAAGATCAACTGAGGGCTGGAGAACTAAGTCGCCATAAAAGTACGAAGGCAGAATACGGAATAAGTGTTTGTGAGTTTACTTCCTATGCAATACAGGACGAGCGACATAAAAAATATATTTAAAACAAAACCAGAAATGTAAATAACTGAATAAGAATCAATTCAGGTTTATATTACGGGCAAATTGCAATATACGACTGCATGAAATGCTAAAGCAATATATTCAACCTATATCTGCATTAAGGGAGCCCACCTCGCTTTATTTTTCTCTCTCTCCCTCTCTCTTTGGCTTGTATCCATTCGGCCCCATTCAGCCTACTGTTTTAAGACGTTTACCCCCATCCAGGTGTCAATATTTTCCTGGCGAGCGGTAGCGAGCCAGCATATATATATATTTTTGTTTTGACAGCAAGCTTAATTTGTACATTTTTCGATAGAAAAATTTCTCCGGCGAAGCCGGATTTCTACATTAAATGCAGACTCGCTATTGCTCGCCAGGAAGAAATCGACACCTGGAAAGGGTTAACGTCTTAAAACAGTTGGCTGAATGGGGCCGAATGGATACAAGCCAGGGAAAGAGAGAAAGATAAAAAAAACGGTGATCCCCCGTAACGATGGTACCGGTATATAATGTATACTGTAGACAAGGCACAGGGTATACATGCGTAAGAGCTAACTGGAAAAAGCACGCGAGCAAAAACTTTACTATAAATAATAATACACACACAGACACACACACACACACTGAGACAATTTAAAACACTACAAAGCAACTTCAACACCCCGGGGAAAACATTGGAGCCTTAATAGCGACTTAGAACTGCCTGCCTCTTTCCCAATTCATCCACTCCGACTGTCTTTTCGTTCAAAAGTTGTTTTGTTCTTCTTCGTTAAATTTAGAGTCAATTTTCAATAATTTAATTTCTATAACTTATCTACCATAACCTAACCTAATTAGTGTTAATCTAACTTAAACATCTCTAATCAACCCTATGGTAGCTTAAACTTAACCGTATTAACTAAACCTATGGCTAACCTATCCTATTCTATGCTAAGGCTAACCATACCTAGCTTGCCCTACTACAATTGAATATAGCCAAAAACAAACTAACTCGACCAAGCCTATCATTAACCATTATGTACCGGCGACGTCTTCTAATTTTATTATACCTACAGTTAAACAAGTTAGTGCAGTTTAAATAATTATGATCTGTGGTAGTAACAATGGTTGTGATAATTTGAAGCCTGTTAATTGCTGGAGGCAGTATTTACAGATAATGTAATCGTCTAATATTAATAGAGTAAAGTTAAAAGGACAGGCACCGGTACTGAAAGGGTTAATCTTATTTAATCTTTCATAACAAACCAAACTTTTACCCAAGGAAGATGACTCCAAGGCAGAAAATAGACTAACAACCCTACAGTAATGTGGACCATAACATGTTGACGAAGAGAAGTGTAAACGAAATAAACAAGGTCATTTTCGTATCCCTCTGTGCCGGGATGTCTGGCCTTTACTTATTACGACTTTCATTATGTCCACCTGACGTTTTGTTAACTAAATGGCCTGGCTCTCTGAGCCTCGGTTAATTGGTCGTAAAAGGTGCCTGGTAAGAAAATCAAACCCACCTCTCCCAGAAAAAACAGAGTATTTCACAGTAGCATCAACCCAAGTGGGGTAGCTCGATCATATATGGTAACACCAATATTGTAAATACAGCCTTTCACTTTTACAGATCATTTTCAACTGCATAAAAGTTTAATAATACCCAGAGGAGAAACACTATTGAACTCTTGAAGCTCTAAGACGCGATTTCACAATTTAGTCTGGTTTACATTAAGCGATTTTAAACGGCTAGGGAACGAACTCTATGCATACATATGCATACATAGGGAGGGATTCCTGTAGTACATTGTATCCTACCCAGAAGAGGAGTTCCCAAGGAATGGACATCCAGGGCGATTGGTGTCAATTGCCGTTTGGAGAAATATTGCAAAGAAAAAGCAATACCATTCATTGATAACTGGGATAGTTTCTATGGGAGAGATGGGATGTACGCAAGGGATGGGGTTCATCTTTCACGGTTAGGGGTTTCCACATTAGCTAGTTCTTTAGATAGGGTGGTTGTGGGGTTTTGAACAGAAATATTGAGAGTGTAAATGAGAGGTTAAATAGAACAATTTTAGCGTCAGGCGAAAGCGATAAGGATATTCAGTCTCATGCTAAAAATGATGACTATATTGCAAATGATAGTAGTGATGGTGCAACGGAAGATGGAAATGTCGTTAGAAATAAAGGTAAATTAGGTATAAAGAAAAGAAGTAAATTGAGAGTATATTACACAAACTGTAGGAGTCTATGTAACAAAATGAACGAACTTAGAGCCCTTGTTAGCAAAGAAAATATAGACATAATAGCGCTAACTGAAACGTGGATTAATACAGAAACCAGGCATTTTTTAGCAGAATTTGATATACCAGGATATAGTTTGTTTAAATATGACCGAACAAGTAAGAGGGGTGGCGGTATAGCAGTGTTTGTCAGGAGTACATTAAAAAGCTGTATTAAATCAGGTATTAGACTAAAATTAATAACGATAATGAAAGTGTTTGGGTAGAGGTTAACGAAGGTAGCGAGACCATAGTTATTGGAGTTATGTATAGACCGCCAAATATGAGTAGAAATGACGGAACGTCTTTATGGGAGGAAATTAAAATGGCATCAAGGTTTAGCAATGTGTGCATTATGGGGGATTTTAATTTTCCGAATATAGATTGGCAGCATCAAATAGGAGACTCTGATTCTGAGGAGTTTATAGAGGTAGTACAAGATAGTTTTTTATTTCAATTCATAGATACGCCGACTAGAGGTAATAATATTCTCGATTTAGTTTTCAGTAACAATGAACATATGGTAAATAATGTAGAGATAGGGGACCACCTAGGAAATAGTGACCACAATTCTGTGTATTTTAATATACAATGGAAAGGTAATACCAGAGAGAATACAACATTAATACCTGACTTCAGAAAAGCCAATTATGGTGGGTTAAGAAGAGCCCTATTAGCGGACCCTATTGTCAAAAAATTAAGTCGATCCAGGTGTCCAAATGAGTGTACCCCTTCTCAGGCACCTGTCATCTTAAGTCAGGAAGAGATGTCAACCTTGGTAGATACATACAATAATTTTATTGAGTCAGTATTCAATGCACAAAATAAATACATCCCCAAAAGAAAATGTAGATCAACACAGAACCAACCCAAATGGATGAATAATAGACTATTAGATCTTCTAGGACAAAAGAGAGGAATATATAGAAAGATTAGGAAAGGCGAAATTCACCTACTTGCTTACTATCAGAATCTATCAAGACAGGTAAAAAAGGATATTAGGAAAGAAAAAAATAAATTATGAAATTAAGGTTGCCAATGACTCAAACAATAATCCTAAAGCTTTTTACCAACTATATAAATCCAAGGTTAGAGATGAAATTGGTCCCCTTAAAACTTCGATAGGAGAAATGACAGAAAATTATTTAGAAATGTGCAGTACATTAAATAGTCAATTTCTTTCCGTTTTCACTAATGAAAATTTGGCACAGTTTCCAGAAGTCCGTAAGGTATATAGCGATAGTATAGACAATAGGTTAAGTTCGGTTACTATAAGTAGAAATGATGTGCTTAAGGAAATTGACAGACTGAAACCTCATAAATCGCCTGGTCCTGATGAGGTATATACTAGAGTATTAAAAGAATGTAGGGATGAGTTAAGTTACCCATTAACATTTCTATTTAACAAGTCATTAGAGACAGGTATAGTTCCAGAAGCTTGGAAGCTTGCAAACGTAGTTCCGATCTTCAAAAAAGGTGACAAATCAATAGCATCCAATTACCGTCCCATTAGTCTTACATCAATCATAGGAAAGCTACTAGAGTCAATTATTGCTAGTAAAATTAGAAACGACTTAGATACATTTAATTTAATAAATTCTTCTCAGCATGGATTCACTCAGGGACGTTCTTGCCTTACTAATTTGCTTATTTTTTTCTCAGAGGTATATGAAGCAGTAGATAATGACAAGTCATATGATATTATTTATTTAGATTTCCATAAAGCTTTCGACAGAGTCCCCCATGAGAGATTGATGAGAAAGGTTGAGGCGCATGGAATAGGTGGGGCGTTGTTGGGATGGATTAGGTCATGGCTAATTGGTAGGAAGCAGATAGTCAGCATAAATGGTACGAAGTCAGAATGGGGAGCAGTCAAAAGTGGTGTCCCCCAGGGATCTGTATTAGGTCCTCTGTTGTTTGTTATATACATAAATGACCTTGATTTAGGTATAACTAGTAGGATAAGTAAATTTGCAGACGATACCAAAATGGGGAGAACAATTGATTCAGATAGAGATATAGAGTGCCTCCAAAGGGATCTAGATACCTTACACGAATGGTCAGTAAATTGGCAGATGAAGTTTAACATTGACAAATGCAAGGTATTAAAGATAGGGAAGATGCATACAAATGTTAAATATAAACTAGCTAATATGGAATTAGAAAACTCGAATTGTGAGAAAGATCTAGGTGTGTTTGTTAGCAATGATTTGAAGCCTAGACAACAGTGTATAAGCGTTCAAAACAAGGCAAACAGGATTCTCGGGTTCATCTCTAGAAGTGTGAGTAACAGAACTGCTGATGTTATCTTAAAACTTTACTTGTCATTAGTGAGACCCCATATGGATTATGCTGTTCAATTTTGGTGTCCTTATTACAGAATGGACGTAGATTCATTGGAGAGAGTACAACGTAGAATGACAAAAATTATCCATAATATTAGAAATCTTCCGTATAAAGAAAGGTTGAAGACATTAGGCTTACATTCGTTAGAGAGACGCAGAGTTAGAGGGGATATGATAGAGGTGTTCAAGTGGGTTAGTGGGATTAACAAAGGGGACATGACAAATGTACTAAAGCTCAGTGATAGCGAAAGAACTCGTAACAATGGTTTCAAATTAGATAAATTTCGTTTCAGAAAAGATATAGGCAAATATTGGTTTGGTAACAGAGTTGTAGATGGGTGGAATGGACTATCAAGTGCTATAGTGGGATTAAAAACAGTAGGGTGCTTTAAGATAAAATTGGATAAGTATATGGACGAGAAGGGTTGGGTGTGAAGGGGGATCAGCCGGGTTGGGCCAATCAGTGCTCTGCAGACCCCAGTAATCCTGCGTTAATCTCTAACTGTTTTGGTAAGATGATCCTCAGGGTATTAGAGTGTTGAGCCTATAATTGGGCTTTGTAATTGGGGTTGTGTGGGACAGGGATCTGCCTTGCTTAGGCCAATCGGCTTTCTGCAGACTCCCATTTTCTTATGTTCATACAAGACGTCAAACATATCTCAGTTAACCCTCAGACACTCATTATTCCCTCCTAAGCAGAATATAATCGTCTACTGTTAGCCAGAATAATCTGTCAAAACACGTTATTATGCTCAAGGGGTTAAGGCATTTTGCTGAAGGTGTTACAGGTTCTAAGATGCGAATTATGGTTTATGGGTGAACAAACCTTCCTAATCATGTCTGGTGATGGGCTGGTCTATCAGAGTGAGAACTGAGCGATCTCTGCCATACCCATAGCTTACTATGACTGTTCCTTTTTCTTATATATTTTCTAGATCTCGAGTGACGGCGTCTTTTCCGTGGATTGACCTCCTAATCTGCCAACCTAGAAGTTGGCAGATTGGAAGCCAAAGCGTCACATTTTTCCTTTGCCCCTCAGCTTTCTCTTCATAATTGTTTAGGGGCACAGGGCCCTGGATGGAGCTTTGGTTTCCTGGGTGTTTCCGCACCCTCCTAAGCTCCCCGCCATGGAGTGGCTTCGGTCACCCAGGCTTTATTGTGGTAGGCAGGGAGGGTTCCGTGGGGGCACTCGGTTATGGCCTTGGCCTTGCTTGGGGCCTTGGGGCTGTTCGGCCAGGCAGCCTGGGGAACATCAGCAACAACAACAACAACCTAATCATGTTGACATTAAATCAATGATTCAATACATTAAACACATAAATAACATGATGGAATGGAGGACGCAGGTATTGTATTTTTGCGAATAATACGGAGACTTCTGAATACCAACCAATAGTTATCGATATTTGAGAGGATGCGTTTTCGATGCAATCTCCACCTTTCTTTGGGTAAAATGAAAATAATGATGGTGGTGGTGGTGATGGTGGTGAGGATGATAGTGGTAACAGTTTAGTGGTGAATTGGTTGTAAGAGAAGGGAGGTGACAGTGGTGATATACTTAGCCGTCCGGCTGGCTCAGTTGATAGCGTGCCTGATTCCCATCTTGAACGTCTCGCGTTCAATCCCCGCTCAGATTGAAAAGTTTTTCTGGGATACAGCCGACGGTTACCATCTCCCCATGAGCAAGGGAGATGGGTAATGGTCTCTGGTAGACTGAAGAAAGCCAAGCGCTTGTGAATCCTCGAAGGAGGAGATACGGGCGCTATATAAGTAACCAGAAGATTATTATTATTATTATTATTATGTGTGTGTGAGTGTGTGTGTGTTAACAACTGGTGAAACCTAATTGGTTAGGGTTGAATAAATTAAGACTATACAGTATATAACTATTATGATTATATTGATAAGGCTGTGTAGAGGTGAACCTAACAATAATAAGAGATAACATATTCATTGGGAGAATATATATTTAAAACAAACATAAAACTACCCCGGGAAAGGTGTTTATAACAGGAAAGTGATCACCTTACAAAGAGTGATAACCCCATAAGACGGATGTAGAATAATATCAACTTCAACAAAGCAACTAATAGATAATACATAAGACAGACACATGCAGTGAGAGGAAGTATAGTACAATTACTTTGTCTGGAGCTAAAACCCTTCAGTTGATTGCTATAGTAAACATTATTTTTTTAATAAGTAGCCTAGTACGGACCATTAGGCCTGGTGTTGCTTGTTTTCCTTTGTATAGTGACCGTTGAATGACGATAGTCTACCGAACAACATCGCTTAGCAGTTTATTCCACAAGTCAATCCTAAGAGTTTGAATTTGATCCCCGTCTAGGGCGAAAACACACACACACACACACACACACATATCTCTCTCTTTCTTTCTTTCTTTCTCTCTCTCTCTCTCTCTCTCTCTCGCTCTCTCTCTATATATATTCTGACATACGGAGCCCTGTATGTTAATTTAAGAGTTAGAATTAGAGTTCAAGGAGCCAAACTACCCAAGTGGTGAAGCAGACTAGCGAGCGAACGAGCGAGTGGGCAAACCATCTCGCCCCATACCTCGATGACCGATGCTATGACGTATGATCGACGCCAGGAGCTGTGAGTGGACGACACACCTGTTATGTGATTCGAGGAGCTATGATTGGAGCGCGCACCATCAACCGCCTCCTGATTCGTTCCTACACCATCATTGTTTGGTATATAAGACCCGAGTTGTGGGCATTCAAATCAGTCTCATTTGGAGTTGGGGAAGGTGAACTTGCAGCTGGAGGAAGACGGGGTGAAGTATTATAATGGGATTGTGACTGTCAGTCAGATTATATAAATGTGTGTTAAGTGTGTTCGGTGTAAACACTTATGTTATGTTGGTTAGTGAGATATGTGATTGGGAATTAACGTGATGTGTTTAATGTGTGTAATGTGTTTAACTATTTAATTGGGAATTAACGTGAACACTACTATTATGTGTTTAACTATTTGATTGCGAATTAACGTTAACGCTACTATTATGTACTTAACTATTTGATTGGGAATTAACGTTAACGCTATTATTATGTACTTAACTATTTTAGTTGACTAACTTGTGGACTAAAGCAACTCTTTAAGTAATTGGGTTATGATGAAAGTAATACTATTGTTTTATATTAATACTTACGAGTTCTTTCATTTTCTTTTAATTAAGCTTACATTGCTTAATGGTGCTTAGTACGGTGATGCTATTGTCTCGTATTAGTAATATCGCCTTAGACTAACATGGCTGTGTTAATATTACTTCTAGTGATTTCCTAAGCTGAAGAAAATTCTTTTGCTTCAAAATATTATATTTTGCTTTTCATATTATTTGAGTGAGACCTGAATCGAATCTATGAAACGATCCTGTAACTTTATTTACTCATAATCAAACCTCAATGTTACGTGGTTAAGAAATAAATTTAACTAATTATTAATATATATCTTAACTTTTTATGTGACTTTGATATTACTCCTGATGATAATAATAATAATACTATTAACGTAAGACAAGAACCAAGAATAATTACATTAAATATAAATAAAAGGACATAGAAGAAAACTATCTATTCATTTCAAAAAGGGTAGAGACCGAAATATTCTTACTTTAATATTTATCTTTCAAGACTTTTTATAAAATTAATAGTCCTTCTTTAGCTATAACTTATTCGGTTCATAACCATAGCCTACTAAGCTTCGGTTAAATAATAATTCTTTATAAATACTACATGACTTTAATTAGTTTCAGTATTTTTCATAATTAAAGAGTATCAGTCAATAAAGGATATTAAGTCCTAAGATCCAAAAGGAAAGGAAGCAACAACAGGAAATTATTTTATTAGATTTTACGTTTGTTTTGCCTTCAGCTGACTGATACCTTAATATATATCTCTGTGCTATCTAGATTCATCAAGTTAACCACTTGAGGATCAAGATACGTAACAGAAGAGTGGCGACCTCGCCAGGATTCGTTTCATACAGTTTCACTACTTAACAATCAAATATTAATCATGCCTCAACTAATTAATGAAGAAGATGCTCGAGTTTTCATAGAATCAGAACCCACATCCCTGATATTGACTGTCTGTCAAAATCCGAACTGAAAGTGCTTGCCTCACATCTCCAGTTAACTGTCTCAAACATGTCTAAAGTAGAGGTGGCTCAGAGCATAAAAACCCACCTGTTCCCTGTAGAAGGCAAGGAGGGTGACGGAGCAGTTGGTGGGATCCCTAGTAAACCTAGCCAACTTGATGAACAATTGCCACCTGGTTTTACCATTGATCAATTATTCGAACTAGAACAAGCCAGAATAAAAAGCAAATGCCGAACAAGCCAGACTAACAATAGAACTAGCCAGAATAAAAGCAACGACCGAACAAGCCAACGCAAGTATAGAACTAGCCAGAATAAATGCCGAAGCAAAGACCGAACAAGCCAGACTAAATGCAAGTGCAACGACCGAACAATGTGAATATCAATATCGTACGGCTCAACTAAATGTCAATACAAATGCTCCCGAAATTGCTCCCCCTCTGGGATTGACTATGACTAGTGTCATTCCACCTTTCACTGAGGATAATGTGCAGGATTTCTTTGTTTTGTTTGAGGAAGTTGCTGGAGGTATGAAGTGGACAAGAGATCAATGGCCTTTTATGTTACAAACTGTTTTGACAGGGCAGGCTCGAGCCACGTATTTGTCAGAAGTAGCAGAAGTTAGGCAGGATTATGACAATCTCAAAGAAGCTATCCTAAAAACCTATCAATTGCAGCCTGAGGCTTACAGGCAATCTTTCCGTAAAAACCAGAAGAAAGTAGAAGAAACCCATAAGGTATTTGCCAGGACCATGACTAAAACTTTCAATCATTGGGTCAAGAGTAAGAAAGTCACAAGCTACAACGATCTGAAGGAGTTGGTCCTGTTAGAAAATTTCCTATGGAAAATTGATTCTTCTGTATCCTATCATTTAAAGGGGAAAAAGGTAGATTGTCTTGCCGACGCCGCTGACATGGCTGACACATACGTGCTCAACAACAAATTTCGTGGAAAGAAGCCCTACGATAATTCTAGTTCTAATTTTAAGTATCCCAATCACAAATCTGACGGACCCAGTCACAAGCCTATGACGTCTTCCCCAGCTAGTCAAAACCGAATTGTTCCCCCAACTAAAAATGCGACTCAGGGCAATGGTAACAGAGGTGGGCCCCAAACTAATAGTAATGCTCAAAGAGGGAACTTTCCCGTATCCCCTAAAGTATGTACTTTTTGTGGCAAGAGAGGCCACCTAGCTTATCAGTGCTGGGCCAAGGAGAGAACCGAGAGATCGGGGCAGACGGTTGCCGCCGTATCTCAAACTCCATATGTGCCTGTAATGCAGGACTCCCGACAGGAGTACCTAGCACCAAAAGTTCCTTTAATGCAGGACTCTCGACAGAAGGAGTACCTAGCAGCTAACGTAAACCATCTAGACAGGGGTGTAGTAGCATGTGTGGTGCAACCCACTAGGGTTAAGCCAATAATAATTTCACCATCAGTGCAGGACAGTTACCGTCCCTTTATTTCATCTGGCAACGTGAGATTAAATGGTTGCATGCATGAGGTAAAAATTCTGAGAGACACAGGTTCTACTAGCACCCTCATGGTGAATCCTTACACTGAGTGCCCACCTGGCGAACCAGTTGTAATGAGAGGTGCTGGAGGCCAGTTTTATGCATACTTGGTAAAAGGCGAAATTGAATGTGAGTTACTACAGGGTGAGGCCACCATAGCTTTGTGTAGGTCCCAAGATATCCCTGTGCCTGGGGTAACTCTCCTTTTGGGGAATGATGTAGCAGGTGAGAAGGTCCGACCAGACCCCATTTTGTCACTTTCCCCTGTTAACGAGCCACTAACCGGTGAGCTCGAAAAGGAGATGCCAACTGTTTTCCCTGTGTGTGCTGTCACACGTTCAATGTCTCAAGTAGCAGTTCCCTCAGACCGAAATGTACCGAATGTAAGAGTTGATGATGAGAGTGTGGATGATGCTCCAACTGTGCCTGATGATGTGACTGAGGTGGATTTATCTGACACCTTTATGGCTCATCTTGACCCTAACGATGACTATGAAACCCCTCCAAATTGTCCTAGTGGCCTGGTAGAGCTACAGAGAGATGATTGTGAATGCAAGGAGTTAGCTGCCAGGTCCGTGAGTGAAGAGGAATGTGAGAAGGAGGGTGGTGAATGTTTCTACCTCAAAGGAGGAGTATTGTGGCGAAGGTGGAGACCGCCACACAGACCAATCGATGACGGGGCTTGGGACATCCATCAAGTAGTAGTCCCCAAACCTTGTCGTAGAGATATCATGGAAATGGCACATTGTATACCATTGGCAGGACACCTAGGTGTGAGAAAAACTCTAGACAGAATCAGAGCCCACTTTTACTGGCCAGGAATGCGTGTAGATGTAGTGGAGTGTTGTAGAGTGTGTCACACTTGCCAGATGACAGGAAAACCCAATCAGAAGGTGCCTGTACATCCTCTGGTGCCCTTGCCCGTTTTCGAGAATCCTTTTACTCGGGTGGTAGTGGACATTGTAGGCCCATTGCCTAAGACTTCCCAAGGTAACATTTATTTATTAACTATCATGGACATGGCAACTCGCTACCCAGAGGCTATACCCTTAAGGACTACCTCTGCTCCAACTGTAATCAAGGAACTGCTCAAATTTTTCACCAGAATGGGTTTCCCCCATGAGGTGCAAAGTGATCAAGGAACTAATTTTACCTCTAACATTTTCCAGCAGTCCCTGAAGGAGTTGGGTATCGAGCATGTAAAGTCTAGCACCTACCACCCAGAGAGTCAAGGGGTTCTCGAACGATATCATCAGACATTAAAGGGAATGTTACGTAAGTATTGTACAGAGACCGGAGTTGAGTGGGATAAGGGGGTACCTTTTCTTTTATTTGCTACTCGTGAGGTTCCAACTGAATCCCTGGGTTTTTCCCCTAATGAGCTAGTTTTCGGTCACCAGGTAAGAGGTCCTTTGCAACTATTGCAAGATAGCCTAGTTGGCCAGGAGGGGAACCAAAACCTCCTCAAGTATGTTTCAGATTTCAAAACCCGGCTGAGATCCTCATGTGAGTTTGCCGCTCAAAACTTGACAGTGGCTAAAAGCTCCATGAAGAAATGGTATGACAGAAAAGCCCGTGAGAGGGAGTTTAAGCCCGGTGATGAGGTTTTGGTCCTGCTCCCCCTTTTTGGCCAACCTTTATCTGCCAAGTTCAGGGGCCCATATAAGATCATTCGGAGGGTGAGCATTACCGATTATCTAATAACTACCCCAGACAGGAGAAAGCCCACGCAAGTATTCCATATAAATATGTTGAAGCCCTACCATAGGTCCCCTGATTCCTCTCCTCCAGATTCTCCCACTGTGGCAGTGAATGTCAGGACCTGTGAGCAGCCTGGTGCGGACAAAGTCTTCAGTTCTCTTACTGACCCGCAACAGACTGTTCCAGAGCCTGAAGGTATCCATGCAGACTTTGACTTGTCATGTAGCCTATCCAACTTTCAGTATAATTCAGTGGCTTTGAGGGAATTACCATCTAAACTATGTCATCTTCCCTCTGATCAAGCGAACCAACTAATCTCTGTTTTATCTCAGTCTCCCAATGTGTTCCGTGATACTCCAGGGCTCACTTCTTTGGCCGTGCACGACATCGACGTAGGGATGCAACTCCCATTAAACTATCCCCCTACCGTGTCTCGCCACAACGCAGGAGTATACTGCAGGTCGAGCTTGACTTTATGATTTCTAATGAACTGATCACTAGGGCCTTAAGCCAGTGGAGTAGTCCGGTCATACTTGTGCCAAAGCCAGACGGGAGCCATAGGTTATGTATGGACTATAGGCAAGTCAATGCTGTCACAAAGAACGATACCTACCCACTGCCACGGATCGACGACTGCATTGACCAGATTGGTACAGCCACTTATATCAGCAAGATTGACTTGATGAAGGGATATTGGCAAGTAGCTCTCACCCCCAGAGCAAGGGAAATATCATGCTTTGTAGTCAACAATCAAGCCTTCTGCTGTAACGTAATGCCCTACGGCTTGAAAAACGCCCCAGCTACATTCCAGCGCCTCATGAATTTGGTGACTGAAGGGGTACCTGGGTGCGTTGTCTACATCGATGATATTCTTATCTTTTCAAAGTCATGGGAGGAGCATCTTTACCAACTTAGATTACTATTCTCAAATCTTGCTGATGCCAATCTGGTGGTTAATCTTAAGAAATGCACCTTTGTAAAGAGTACGGTCCAGTATCTAGGATATACGGTAGGTCAGGGGCAGGTTGCACCTCCTCAAGCAAAGGTAGAGTCTATTCTAGAATTCCCAACTCCTAACAGTAAGAAACATATCCAAAGGTACCTAGGCATGATTGGCTATTATAGGCGTTTCATTATAAATTTTTCAAAGTTGACAGCTCCCCTGACAGATCTTCTCCGTAAGGATGTGAAATTTGTGTGGTCCTCTGAATGTGAAGAGGCCTTTATTGCTACCAAGTATATATTATCTAATTATCCTGTACTCCGAGCTCCTGATTTTAACAGATCTTTTTCCCTGGCAGTGGATGCGAGCAATACCGGGGTTGGTGCAGTGTTGCTCCAGGAAGACGACTGTGAAGTATTGCATCCTGTGTGCTATTTCAGTAAAAAATTAAATTCTGCCCAACGTAACTATTCAGTCATTGAGAAGGAGTTGTTGGCATTAATTTTATCCCTTCAATACTTTGCTGTCTATGTGCAATCTGCCTCTGGTGCCATCACTGTATATACTGACCATCACCCCTTAAAATTTTTGCATAGGTTCCAAAATAAAAACCAACGACTAACCAGGTGGAGTTTGTTGCTGCAGGAATACTCCCTGAATGTCAAGCATATTAAGGGGGTCCAAAACGTGCTAGCCGATTGCCTATCACGTATCTAGATTACATTTACCAGGTTGGCCTCCTACGGCAGTAAGTTTAATTTAATGAGAGGATTTTGGCAATTAGCTCTCCCTTGTAGCGAGGTAAATATCATGCTTTTGTAGTGCGCTTTTAAGCCTTCAGCTGTGCGATGCCTTGCAGTTCGAATAACGCTCCAGCTACGTTCCGGCTATGTTCTGATGTGGTACCTGGAGACGTTGCCTACTTTGGGTGATATCCTTATTATATCCTCATTTATAATCTTGCTGTTGCCAATCTGGTGGTGAATCTATTTATGTATTATGTTTAATATTATGTACTATACTCCTTAAACTCTTTTCTAGGGGGGAGGTCTGACATACGGAGCCCTGTATGTTAATTTAAGAGTTAGAATTAGAGTTCAAGGAGCCAAACTACCCAAGTGGTGAAGCAGACTAGCGAGCGAACGAGCGAGTGGGCAAACCATCTCGCCCCCCATACCTCGATGACCGATGCTATGACGTATGATCGACGCCAGGAGCTGTGAGTGGACGACACACCTGTTATGTGATTCGAGGAGCTATGATTGGAGCGCGCACCATCAACCGCCTCCTGATTCGTTCCTACACCATCATTGTTTGGTATATAAGACCCGAGTTGTGGGCATTCAAAT
This sequence comes from Paralithodes platypus, assembly GCA_032716605.1. NCBI lineage: Eukaryota > Metazoa > Arthropoda > Malacostraca > Decapoda > Lithodidae > Paralithodes > Paralithodes platypus. Next base: position 15,032,536 of record CM064563.1, on the reverse strand, counting down.
CAGTCTCATTTGGAGTTGGGGAAGGTGAACTTGCAGCTGGAGGAAGACGGGGTGAAGTATTATAATGGGATTGTGACTGTCAGTCAGATTATATAAATGTGTGTTAAGTGTGTTCGGTGTAAACACTTATGTTATGTTGGTTAGTGAGATATGTGATTGGGAATTAACGTGATGTGTTTAATGTGTGTAATGTGTTTAACTATTTAATTGGGAATTAACGTGAACACTACTATTATGTGTTTAACTATTTGATTGCGAATTAACGTTAACGCTACTATTTATGTACTTAACTATTTGATTGGGAATTAACGTTAACGCTATTATTATGTACTTAACTATTTTAGTTGACTAACTTGTGGACTAAAGCAACTCTTTAAGTAATTGGGTTATGATGAAAGTAATACTATTGTTTTATATTAATACTTACGAGTTCTTTCATTTTCTTTTAATTAAGCTTACATTGCTTAATGGTGCTTAGTACGGTGATGCTATTGTCTCGTATTAGTAATATCGCCTTAGACTAACATGGCTGTGTTAATATTACTTCTAGTGATTTCCTAAGCTGAAGAAAATTCTTTTGCTTCAAAATATTATATTTTGCTTTTCATATTATTTGAGTGAGACCTGAATCGAATCTATGAAACGATCCTGTAACTTTATTTACTCATAATCAAACCTCAATGTTACGTGGTTAAGAAATAAATTTAACTAATTATTAAATATATATCTTAACTTTTTATGTGACTTTGATATTACTCCTGATGATAATAATATAATACTATTAACGTAAGACAAGAACCAAGAATAATTACATTAAATATAAATAAAAGGACATAGAAGAAAACTATCTATTCATTTCAAAAAGGGTAGAGACCGAAATATTCTTACTTTAATATTTATCTTTCAAGACTTTTTATAAAATTAATAGTCCTTCTTTAGCTATAACTTATTCGGTTCATAACCATAGCCTACTAAGCTTCGGTTAAATAATAATTCTTTATAAATACTACATGACTTTAATTAGTTTCAGTATTTTTCATAATTAAAGAGAATCAGTCAATAAAGGATATTAAGTCCTAAGATCCAAAAGGAAAGGAAGCAACAACAGGAAATTATTTTATTAGATTTTACGTTTGTTTTGCCTTCAGCTGACTGATACCTTAATATATATCTCTGTGCTATCTAGATTCATCAAGTTAACCACTTGAGGATCAAGATACGTAACAATATATATATATATATATATATATATATATATATATATATATTTATATATATACACACGAGGTAGGTGTTGATAGAGAGGGAATCAGGTAGGCTATAAAGTGAATACCTTGCTAAAAATACATATATTAATTCGAAGTCAAATTGCGACATTAAAACATTCTGGTATACATTGGCAAAAACGGACAGTAGTTTGTGATATATATAACCTAATGCGATTTTAATCTAATTGCAACACTTATATATATATATACTCAACAAATATTTAACATTAACTATCTTCATATTTAAAATTATATAGTATGATGGTAATTCAATAAATATAACAAACACAAAGTGAGCGGAATGCCTAGTCACAGTGAGGAGCTATGTAGACTGATTATGATATTTTGGATCCAGCCTAATAAAGGAATGGAGGGGGCAACGATACAAAGAGGTAAGGTCGTAAGGTCATAAGGTCAGGCCATATATTGGGGGTCCAGGAAGGGTGGAGTAGGGGCTGGGGCGTTAACTTAACGAATGTGTATCCAATTGTTAATGGGATTGTTTTCAGTACCTAATGGCGGGACTGACCACGTCTCCTCGAAATGCATTCATTCTTTCTCAAGATAATTTGAGAGCAGGTACAAAGACACACACACACACAGGATTGAAAACAAAACAGTGCGCATTGCTCCTACGACTACACGTACCTGGGAAATAAGAACACACACATTTTAGACTTTAGAATCACAAGGAATAATGTGGCGCAATTGAATCAAGTTCAACTTAACATTTACTAACAAATAATCTATCTATCTATCCTTATGGTTGTCTATCTGCATAATTGTCATCCATCTATTCTATTCCGTGATATATAAAAGTCATGTGCGTTCTCAGATGGATTACTGTTCACCTCTGTGGGGTGGAAGTGGAGTGGTTGCATTGAGGCAGTTGGACAAAATTCAAAATAAAGCTATTAGATTAATCAATAACCCTGCAATCACACAGGACCTTCCTACATTATCCATACGAAGAAACGTTGCATCCCTTGCATTATTCTACAGATATTTTCACAGCAATTGTTCCGAGGAACTTGCTTCATTTGTGCCGCCTCTCCACATCTTTCCGCGTAGAACTGGGGCAGCTGAGAGCGCCCATGAATTACACTTTCCTCCACAATGCAGAACTTCTGCTTATCAGAATTCATTTATCCCCAGAGCTACTACTCTTTGGAATTCACTTCCCTCGAATTGCTTTCCACAAACTTACAATCTGCAAATGTTTAAATCCAGTTGTTACAAACATTTTATGAATGGAGGATGCCTTTAGGCACATGGACCTTTTTGTTTTATCTGTGTTTTTCCTTCCTCCGTTCATTGTCTCTTCAAAAAAAAAAAAAAAAAAAATATATATATATATCTATTCATCTATCCCTCTACTCTACAAGATTCCTTCTCACAATCCTTTTCTTTCACTTCAAAACTTTGTCTCATATTTGTCCATTGTCTCATTTACTTTCCCCTTACTGTCTCTTTAGCTCTAAAGGTATTTCCCACTTCAGTCCGCTTTTCATCATACCTCTCTCCCTCTCTCTCGTTCTCAGCTCACGTTCAGGTCCCCGTGGAGAAGTAGTAAGCATCAAGTAACAGTGGATGAAGCTGGCAGGTAACTTTGGGCTCATGGCTCATAATACCCGGTTACATTGAGTTGATGGAGGAGGACATAAGTTAGTACAATAATATTTTAATATAAATCATATGTGTAAGAGGCTCACATTAGAATATTACAGTAAAGAGAGTGAACATAATGTTCTAAACTGTATTATTTAAATTATTTATAAACTCTTACTGCAGTAAGTGTGCGTAGATTAAATACATACTGATTATGCTTTCTTGATATATTTCTATGCTAGGAGGAACATGGAGTGATAGATGAGGATTATACACTATTAATTATTCCGACGAGAGATGGAATTGGGCTATTCATGTATCCCTCAGTTATACTGATTATGTCGGAAAGGTTGGGAGAAAGGTACTCTGACCAGGAATCGAACCCACTCACTCATCTTTTTCAACCTCTACGATGAGAGTAAAGCTGTAGATAATATATACCTTGATTTTCAAAAGGCCTTTGACAAAGTTCCCCACAAATGTTTACTGCTAAAACTAAAAGCGCATGGAATACAAGACGGTGTGTTGAAATGGATAGAAAATTGGCTCAGCGACAGAAAGCAAAGAGTAGTCATAAACGGTAAAGCATCTAAATGGACCAATGTAAGCAGCGGGGTACCCCAGGGATCGGTACTAGGACCAATTCTCTTTCTAATTTACATCAACGACATAGATGAGGGTCTCACCTGTACAATCTCAAAATTTGCTGACGATACAAACATTGAAAATAGCGTACTCTCAAAAGAACAAGTTGACGATATGCAACACAATCTAGATAAATTGTCACATTGGGCCCAAATTTAGCAAATGAGTTTCAATGCGGATAAATGTAAAGTAATACATATCGGATACCAAAATGAGAGAGCAAACTATTCGATGAATGGCACTCAGCTTAAGAATGTAAACAGAGAAACCGATCTGGGAGTAACAATATGAGTAACCTAAAACCGAGTCAACAATGTTCAGAAGTTGTTAAGAAGGCAAACAAAATAATTGGCTTTATAGGCAGGTCATTTGAGCATAAATCCAAAGACGTTATCCTAACCCTTTACAATTCCTTAGTCCGCCCTCTTCTGGAATACTGCATTCAATGCTGGTGCCCTTATTACCAAAAAGACATAAACAAACTAGAACGAGTTCAACGTAGAGTTACCAAAATGATACCTAGCCTAAAGAACAAACCATACGAAGAGCGTCTTAGAGAATTAAATCTATTTCCTTTAACCCAGCGCAGATTAAGAGGTGACTTAATTCAAGTGTTCAAAATCATCAAAGGCATCGACAATATGAACTGTAGTAAGTACTTCACTATCGACCAATCTCATTACACGCGGGGAAACGGTTGCAAAATTATTGGTAAATCTTTGACCTCACACGAAACTAAGAATTTCTTCTTCAATCGAGTTGTCAACTTGTGGAATGGGCTTCCCCGAGACGTTATAGACTGCAGCACCGTTGATTCATTTAAACTCCGCGTAGACAAATATCTCGCATCAAACCCGCGACTGACTGCGTTTGTAAATTAATAACTTTATTTTACCCTCCCCTCAGTTACTAACCCATATGTCCCCGACTAACTTCCTAGTCCTGCCACGGACATTAGTTCCAGGGCAGTAGTTCCCTTTCCAATGTTCCCTTACCCACTGTAAACCACTGTTTGGACACTTGATCCTCAGTGTTTTGGAGGATAAGCAGCCTAGAAGGGTCACTAGACCTGTTGTTGCTTGATTGCCTTTGTACTCCTTTGTACTCCAGATAGAGTTGGACACCATATCTATTCGATGATGGATGAGTGGATACGATACCCAAACCTTACACAAAATATCTGGAGTGAGTGGGTTCGAGTCCTCGCCAGGACACCTATCTCCCAACCTATCACTCGGTTCTTGCATTGATGGGTTATATTTTGCTTTGGAATTCAGATGCTCGTATTGGTTAAAGCACAACTGGAAGAAGTAGGTTTATGTGCCTTGGATAGGCAAGTTATTTGGTGGCAAATTGGTTTAGGATTTCAAAGTGGTGGATTAAGAGTGCAGGAAGTTTCAGTGTAGTAAGGACATGCTTTTATTCAGAGTATGATGGGCCCAAGATTATCCAGCATGTTCGTCTATGCAGTCTCTCCAATTGACAGAACTGTTGCATTAAGGGATCTTCACACCTAGTCAATTACGTTCACGTCTCTCACAACAATGAACAATGAAAGTCTCGCTAATCAATGACAAATAGGCCTGACTATATTTTGGGATGACGTCGTAACAACTGTAAAGCGAAAATCCTTGAAGGGTATACGATGGCGCAATGACGGTCATGACGGCAGGCAACGACCTGGCAATAACCTGGGAAAATGCGCATCTACAAACACAACTGAAGGATGATAGTCGGTGTCAATTTGTCCCAGCCACCTGGCTAGCATATAATAAGGGGTGAAATTGACCCTGCCACATCACTCTACCCACCAACCCTTCAATGCTAATACCCCCACCGAGTGCATCAACATGGATGACAACAACCTTCAGGTGGTACAGGTCCTACTGGAGGTCCAGGCTGCGACCAACCAAATGGATAATACCCTAATCCGGTTGATATAACTCCTCCAGAAGCAATAAAGGCAGAAGAAGAGAGGGATGTGGAGCAGAAGCTGGCTTTTGCACCGCCACACCCACGGGCAGTACGAGACCTAACACCATTTTCCTTATCATTCCTGACACCTGTGAGGCATTTATCACCGAGTACATGGAGAAGGTGATGTCCTGCCGGAGAAGTGGAAGCTAGTTGCCTACCTCTTCTCCTCGAGGTGGAACTTCCCCCATGCCCTTGTAGCCTTATACGGTAAGCATGGCGCCATACGGTGCCCCCCAAGAGGTGGATCACTCTACTATAACTACCAGAAGTTCAAATCATTCTGATGGCCTTGGTGGATGCCAATTAAAAGTTCTTCTACATTGACGTTGGTGCCCTGGGTTCGTCGTCAGATGGAGGGATAATCTATGCAACACCACTCAGGGTGCAACCAGAGGGCAACACTGTTGGCCTGCCACCACTTGAATCTTTACCTGGTGAGGAGAAAACTGTCAGCTACTACATCATCAGCGACCACGCCTTCCTGTTTAGGACCTGGTTGATGAAGCCCTACCCGCAGCCCAACATGACCCAGGATGAGTGCATATTCAACTACAGGTTGAAAACTTAGAATTCATTTGATACAGAGACATAGTAAATTCATATTTCACAGATGTGTACCTATAAGTCATCTGTAACGGGTTTCAATATACCATCACCTGGAAAAAACAATATGTAATTATATCGTTCATTAACCCTCCTGGCCCGGTTGTCATTTTAACCCCTTCAGACATATATGACGCAGAGGTTGCCAGATTAGCAATAAGAAATAGAGTTCTCTCACTCTTATAATTACCTCTCCAAAATTAGTTTTCTGCCCACATCTAACTCAAAGACAACTGCAGAGGTTGAAGTAACTAAAATAAAGGTTTGTAAAAAACCCTGATGGTAATAAAGGCTTTAAAGTATCCCTAATAGGCTCAAAATTGCGTCATATGTCGGAGAGGGTTAAAATGACACCACGAATTAAGGGCAGGAGCCCGGGTGTCATTTTAAAATCTGTAAGCTTGAAAGCCTATTCAGCTTGGTCTGAACGCTGTGCGTCTGACGCATGTAAACAAAGCCGATCGTTACGTCACCGCACCTCCGAAAACAAGAAAGAGAAGACTCGTTTGTTATTGTATGTCTGTATGTCGTTGTTTCAGTAGTGAAAAGATCGTCATATTGCTAACATCGCCTGCAAGTGCTCTCCACTGAAATCGTCATCACAACTGAACCAGTTGACATAGAGAGCTCTACTCAACGCCAGTCTACAGATTGGAAACCGCACTACATTTATAGATGCGTGGGAAATTTCTAGCAGTTAAACTAAACAAAAATACGGTAGCCTAGGCCTAGGCGTTTTTCGGCCAGATCGCCCGGGTAGCCCTCACTGTCATTTTGAGAGCCTGCCCGGGCCAGGAGGGTTAAGGTGAATGGTGTATATATGCTACTCTGGCACACACAGAAAATCTTGTTACTTTCTATGACTCTAAGACCTAATTTATCCTATTATCTACCCATTGCAGTCTTTCACCAGACTATCAATTACTCTCCAACAATACACAAATAAACACTTCACCTTTTCTCAATATTCCTGGTGTATGTCAACCGACATTTCTTGGAAAGGTTATATTACCACTCATCCTAAAACAGCTGCCCAGAACTTAGCTGTGCTCAGACTTTTCCATGGGTTCTTTATCCCCGCACAGCTTCTTGCACTGTACAGGAGCACCATGCGTCCATATATCAAGTATTGTTCGCATGTGTGGGGAGGTTCCACCCATACCGCACTTTTCGAAAAGGTAGAGTCAAAAGTGATACGACCGGGGCTACGAATAAAACAAGGGCACTTAATGATTGGACTAGTAATAGGGCACTATGCAACAACGGTACGCTAGATCCAAACCCTCGAACTTATATGCCGGCGAATAAAAAGACCTATACCCTCCAGAGTTAATCTGCGATAACGGGGTATCCTTAACTGGGCATAAATGTACTCTACTTCAGGCTAACCCACACTGGTATAGCCTGATAACAAACAAGATGCAAGTTACGTTAAAATGCATAAAAGGGGAGCTATGGAAAGATCAATTAAATCACTGCAAGATTTAATACAATAAAAAGATGCTTCAATACAGTTACTCTAAACCACAATAACTCTTCACTCCTATCTGAAAGAAAGTGAAGTATAGTCCTACAGCATAGACCTGGAAACTTCTGAAGAAAGTATGATGCTCATAAGATGCTCGTATCTTAAACTATATAAAGGCAGGAGGCAGGACACCACACGTGTAAATGGAATACACTAAAAGATAGGACATATAATGTTAACAGACACGAAAATACTATAAATGCGCAACAGTCGTAATGCTCGACACTAAAAGAAGTACTTCCTCATCAACGAAACAGTCTGCTATGGTTGTGTGGCTCAGCAAAAACCTAGACTAATATATGCTGTGAATAATAATGCGTACATATCAAAGAGCTTATATTAAATACTAACAAGTGTCTACTCAATTAATAATGTCTAGCTGGGATACTCTAGGTAAGGAACTGGGGTTGAGCAAGAGAGGCTCGTAGCCTAGCGATGTCCTTAAGACTGCATCCTTTAAGTTACGTTAATTGACTGGGGTGCTCTCTTGATAGATCCAGATCAAAAGTATCTGGTTCTATCCTGGCGACCCTCAAAAGACAAGCAAAGAGGCAGCAAAGTGTGGAACTGGAACAGGCCAAAGCCCTCAGTCAACACAATGCTGCACTCGCAAAAGATGCAGCCGAAAAGACAACCCAGGCTACCACAGGACCGGTCGAAGTCGTGTAGGTATAAGCAAACCGTACACACATCGGAGACAACGACTACAGTTACCCTATCCCAGTCTAGCATTAAATAAAAGAGCAGAAACACTAAATCAACAATGGAGACACACACAGAGTTCTTAACCTATACTAACTAAGAACCCTCAAACCTATTCTAAGTACATGTAAATATCTCAGAGGACAGCGCATACAATACAATAGGCCGGCTATGGAAACCGTATGCAGGACCCAAGGGGACAAGTAATTGAATAAAGGTGAGGAGCAATGGAAAAGAAGAAGGTCAGAGAGAGAGACAGTGGTAAAGGGGGTGATCGGGAGAGAGTATGAAAAAGGATGTTAGAAGCATGCGCGCCAAGCCTGTCCTGAGGAGGGCAGCTCCTCGGGACCCTCATGAAGGAGGTTAGATATACAGGAGCCCGCAGTGGCGCGATGGTCGGCCAATCACGGGCCGAGACGTCACAAGGCAGCAGGCCCCTAGGACGCGCCAGGATCCAACAGCCAATCAAGGGCGCAGGAAAGCCCGCGCGCGGGCGGGAAAACTCCTCCGGGTGAGGGAGGCAACACATACATACACACGCACATATTACCACCATGCTCTCGCCTCTCTCTCTCTCCTTAACTTTACACAATGCATCTTATATTCTGTTAATGATATAAAATACTTCTAGTTGTCACAGACGAAAATAAAGACCACCACTGGGCTGTCTGTGACAATGCGAGTACTAGGAAAGAAAGAACAACATTCTCTGATAACTGTAGCCCATTTCGATGTCCCTGGCGAGCGCTAGTGGCTAACAAGAGGCGATTCTGCTAACGCTGGTGGATGTCACACCCCACCCAAGATATGGGATGCTCAACATTAGGCGAGCACCATATCTGACAAGGCAGAATGCCGACAAGGCCCGCCACACCCAGCCACTCCACCAGAAATGAAATGAAAAGCTGAATCATAAATAAAACAACATTTTAGCATAAAGAAAATCTTATTACCCCTCCCAAACACAATAGTATAATTTTAGCCTGCTATGCTGCCAGAGCGAGCTTCACAGAGCCCAGCCTACTAAGTGAAAAAACAGGTTCAACTTGGGACTTTAGCTATAACATTGGCAACTTACAATTAACTATCAAAAAGAAAGTTTTTATGTGATTTTTTGTATTTAATTTTAATGTTGTTTTTGACAGCTGCTCTACAGGGGCAAGCCTGATTTTTCTCCACTCTCAACACACGCTGACTGAATGGCGAGGGTTCTCCAGCAAACATACCCTCCCGTGACAAACAATCAGCCAAAACATTATCAGTGCCCTTAACATGCCACACATCCAACTTGTGTTCCGGCAGCAAAACAACACTTGACACTGATAAACTGCCCAGTTCATCACAAGACTGGCACTTCTCTTCGCTCTTTCCGGCAACGGGGCCTGCCAATAACCTTTCACTAGTTCTACCTTCGTGATGAGCGAGGCAGCCCCGAAGCGGTCTATGGTGTCGTCAACTCTGGGTAATGGATAGGCGTCTGTCAGGGATAATGCACCCACACTCTTGCAATCACCATACACACGGATCTTGCCACGCAACTCAGGTTGCAAACTCACTGGCAACGACCACTCACGATATCCCTTATCCCTCAGACCCTTTTTCCACATGTAGTCTAGCTCTGCTTTCACGACAGACTGTTGAGCAGGATTTATACGGTAGGGAACTAACTTGAGCCTTGCACTGTCTCCAGCCTCCATGTCGGATTCTACCCCGTACATCAGGCCTGGAGAAGCAACAAACATGCGGATGTACTGCCACAGCCTAGTAAACAACATCTCTTGGCACTCATGAACAAGAGGTTGCAACTTATCTCGAAGAACAACATGCTTAGAGCCCTCCCACAATCCAGCCGAGACCGCATCTTCTAAACTATAGTCTCCCTCCTTCTCCACCTTCGTCCCTAGAACAGCCAGGTCATGAGAGGGACAATCAGTACCACCTGTGCAGTCACTCCCATAGTTCATAATTGCTAAGGCTTCCCCGCCGATACCTTACATGCGCAACCCCGCATTCCTTGCGACTACATCTGCCTGCGCAGCATCACCGCCTTCAGCGACATGGCCAGATACAGTCGGTCTATGGTAGGGCTGTTGCATTCGACTAGAGCAGCATTGGGAGGCTATGCGACGACCGGGCACATCCACTCCACAGCCAACCTCACCAATCTGCTCAATGTCCTCCTTCTGACCACCACCCTTGGCAGCCAGGGGTCGACCCTGACCTGACATCCATGCCAAAGCCTCGTCGCCCACCTTGAACCACCGAAACAACGAGGCCAACGGTCTGCTCACACTCAAGTGACCTGCCAGCGGAACATCGTGCACTGCATGAGTTGTGAGGCCTGGGTGCTCGGCACGACCAGTGGGGTATGAACCGAGCTGGTGCTGGAGCGCTGCACACTGCTGCTTAGGCAGGTGCTCTAGCGCTTCCACAGCCACCAGACTCGTGTCCCCCGCCCACTGCTCCGCCGAGACATGACAATCCCAACTCTCCTCCACCTGTGCCCCACTGCCCCCCTCTCTATCTCCACCTTGGCCGCTGCAGACCAACGCAGGGACAGTAGGCTGCTCAGGTGGTTGCCTCACAAACTCCTTTAACAGGTTCACATGATATGTTTCCCCGTCCTCGTGTTCAATAGCCCCGTTCCCACAAATCTCCTCCACCTGGGAACTACTCTGTCGCGGAGTGCCATCACGCCCAACCATGTCACTAGAGGGGACAGGTTCTGGGGCCACTCCGGAGCTCACCTCTGGGTCAAGTACTAAGTCGCTAAGAAGAGCCGCTGGATTAAAACCATAGACTCCTCTACATAAGGACTGGCGTCAGCCATACTCGGGTCCCGGAACTTGGGTCCATTGTCAGGCCCACAAACTGAGGTCTTATTTTAGTTTTACTGGATATGGGACTTTGTGTTTTTACTCTACAACATCTTATTAACTAGAGCAACTAAGTAAAGGAAAATAAAACATTTGTTTTTGGTTGATTGACTCATAAGTCTCTTTCGTGATTGAACATAATAGGAAAATATACAGTTATAATGAGATAGTTTATAAGAACATGTATTATACAAGCAAAGCATCATACCATGACTTACATTAATTAAATATTAGAAGAAATTAAAGTAAAACCTTTGCAAAATATTACTTTACACATAATTTTACATATATCAAAAGTCACATAACACAATAATTAACTTAAACATTAGACAGTTTCTCTTGTCGCCTTAAGCAGCCTAGTGTACACTCCCGATCGCTTGTATTAAATACAAAGGCCTTAAACAACACATTACACAATGTCTGGCATGCTCCTGAATGGCTAGCTAAAGGAGCATCTACATAAGACAAGCATTGTTTCAAGTAATTGCGACAACACTTTTTCGAGTCTTGAAGAGACATTTGAAGGGTGATGCCACTATATACAAAGAAGACAGTAGCCAGTGTAGGCATACTCAGCCCACCTCGATTGAGCGCAGTCAAAAACTCTGATGACAAGCATTCCCCAGAATCTACTTCCTGTTGTCCATGTTTATGAGCTAAAAATCCCCCAATGTAGACAATTTTATGTTTTAAAGTATCATCTGAATCTAGAAGTAGTTGAGTGTCTTGTAATGTCAGCTCTTCCAGAAGTTGTAAATCACCATCATCTATTGCTGCTGTACAAAATTCACAGCTTACTTCTTTGGCTCGGTCAGGAACGATATCACGTTTCAACAGCTGATGCAACTGCTGTACTTTGGATGCTGCTTGAACATCCCCAATGTCAATGTAAAAATTTCCTCCACTACGTTGTCTTGCTTGACCAAAAAACTTTTCTAGGGGATCTTGTGAAAAAACAGCAGGTAGGATGTAAGCAAAATCATGGGTTTCAAAAAGATATTGTGCTGCTTCTATGTTATACCTTGCTGTGATGACAAAGGCATCTGCTGTTGACTGTGTTAGTTTCTTCTCTCTGCCATGCCCACCAGTCCACCGACAGCTGGATACAACTGTACACATTTCCTGCAGAGCTTTGAAGTTTGTACAGTTTAATGTCCAAGGTTCACGATATTGGTCTCGTAAATGAACTGTGCTGTACTTGCTTTTAACATTCATCATTTTAAACCAATTGGTTACCAGTGTTATGTATATCACTGTTCCATCCTGAAATTTAACAGTTCCTTTAAGACCTTCAAATGCAGCAATCGTTTTCTCATTGAACACTTGGCAAACTAAGGGCACACTCTGACGTGGCAATGGTTTAGGAAATACTGATGAGCGTGTGAGTTTTGTCAGACGAAGTGGTGTCTTCTGATCTTCATTGTAAAGAGCTTTAACATCACTCCAACACGCCAAATATTCTGCACCGTCCTTGCTAAAATGTAATTCTTGACATTTCTCTGTGATCCAGTTGTTTCTCATATTCTTGAGGATGTGAACATAATCATAGACAAGGAAAACATTTATGCCATCTGGTGCTAGTGTTACTTTTCCAGGACCCCCAAGCATTCTGTAAACAGCTTGATTCAGTGGACAGTTGTCACAGACGAACGATACTGGATGGCCACCACTAGCTTTAACAACATATACAGCCTCAAGTAATATTTCCTTCAGTTGAATAGCATTCAGTTTTGATACAGGATGAATTCGTATGATGTACCGTGGTCCTCCATAGTGACAAACAACTTCAATAGCAAGAGCAGATGTTGCTAGATTTTCTGGTCCATTTGTTGCATAGCCTACTATATGCTCTCCTTTAAATCTAAGGGCCTGCTTAAGCTTGACTTCATCAAACAAAATGTTAACTAACCGCTGTTGTGGCTTCAACTGATCAAAAAGGATTGGGAGACACTTGTCAGCATAAGTGCGAGATAACAATTGGCGAATCTGTTTCTCACAAGGAAGGCTAATTGCTTTGGAGTTTCTAAGTATTCTATATGCTGCGGGTGATATACAAAACAGTTCTGCTGCAAGAATTAACATATGCTTTGTATATCGGCGATTTTTAGGAGGAATAAGAAGGAGTTGTAACTGTGCTTGAATAAACTGAAAACCTTCAATTTCATGAAATTCGGTGATAGAGTCAAGTTCTGAAATTATTCTTTTTAAGCGGTCAGTATTAGTCGCTTCATGAGTGTTCATAATTTTCACTATTTCTTCAATTTGAGACCACTTACTTACCAAGCTATTTTTTTGAAGATTCAGTTTACTTTTTGGTATCTCCAAGCCACTTTTCTCTGCTACTATCAGCTGCAGAAAACCAAAAGGAGACTGTACCTCTTTAAAATAAAGAAACTTATCAACTGCTCTACCATTACCATCTGTCTTAAACATTGTCAGTTCTCTACCATTTTGCATTATATAAAACTCAGGGAAGTGTTTTCCAATCTCTCCTGCACATTTGTCATAACTATGCATTTTGTCTTGTTAATTTTCAAATTCAGTTTGTTTTTTAAGTCTTGCTTCACTTGTCACTGTTTTAGTTAACCTAGGAGCTGACGTAAGTTGTTTGAGGCAAGACTTGGGTACACCTTTAAAAACTGTAGGAGGCCCAGCTGGTCGTTTTCCTCCCCGAACTGTGACCCTATCGCAGTCGAAGTGTGATGCACAAATCCATAGTTTCGACCTGTCTCTCAAACTTTCTGGGCTATTTGGCATAGCACTAATCCATGCATGTCGTTCTTGTTCTTCATTCGGGAAACACACCATAGGACTGTATGGCTCTCCCTGTAGTTTCCACGACAATTGAATGCAGCACATCTTTTCGGCATTGTTCCTGTAAAGCAAAAAAACAAGAATAGTTGTAAAATGGTTATCAGTACATATCAAAGCAACCCGTTGACATCAGCTCAATTCTAATATTTATCAGCTAAATAAGTTGTTAACACAGATCCTTTTGTGACTGGTAAGTATTTATAAGAAAATTACTTACAATAAGCTGAGAGATAACGAACAACAGAACAAAAATGTGTTGCCTCTAACGTGTCTCGTGGGTGACTGGCGTCTGGCATCGTCCTGGGCTGTTCGTTTTCTGGCGAGACATTATGTCGCCAATATGGCGGGGATATGGACGATTGCGTGTGAAATTACATGCATTTATATGTAAAGTTGTGTTTGTGTACATATTTTTGTGTTTAAGAAAGTCGGAGAGACCACTGCTTTCATGATACTGCTTTTAAGCAATGGACCCAAGTTTCAAACTCCGAGAGTGCTCGTTTCCAGTCCTTATGTAAAGGGGTCTATGATTAAAACTCACAAAACTCCCAACTTTAGCTTTCTCCTTCCGACCGTTCCTCCGCTGGTATAGAGACTGAGGAATAGGCTGTGACACCTTAGATGCACGTGTGATTGACACCTCTCGACCAACTCCTGCCCCTCCCTACTTACGTCGGCCGCCCTCTCGGCACCGACTAAGGGTGGAACCTCAGAAACAGGTACCGCAAAGTCGTTGCCGAGAAGAAGGTCGACGCCCTCTACTGGCAGTTTCTCCACGATTCCAACATCCAACTCTCGTGTCACACCATCAACCTCCAGCTCCACTCGAACCAATGGGTATGACCTTGTAGCATTAATACCCTGCACCACAACCACCCGTGCCGCGTTTATAGGTTGGCCTCTAAAGTTTGTCATCAGAGTCTGGGATGCACCTGTATCACGCAACAACTCCAACCCATGCTTGCAACCAGCCCAACTCACGCATCCACGCCCTCTATGGTCGCAAAAAGGATCGCGGACAGGTTTCGAGCCTTCCGGACACTTCTTCACTGGCTGTGCCCCTGCATCTGACATATCACCCCGGGTAAATGCAGAAGACCTCAGAGACACCCCAATGTTGCTAGCCAAAGACACGACTGCAGTAGGTTGGTTACTAGGGCAGGAACGTGCAAAATGCCCCTTGTTATGACACTTAAAACACTCTACTTCACCCTTGGACTTCCCCTGAGGTGGGGAAGGGCCCTGACCTTTCTTAAACGGGACGGTTTTATGTTTGTGATCAAAATTGGTATCATTGCTCTTACTCTCGTTATTAAATTGTGCATCACTGACTCGGAGGGGTGGAGTGTTACGCCCCTTGTTAACTGCATCGGTCCGTTGTGCAGACCCGCACCCACGAATCAGCGACATTCTCAGGTCAGCCAACTCAGCTGCCTTTTGTAGAGTTTTAGGACGTTTCTCTTTGAGGTTCAAAGTCAGGTCGCCGTCTGTGCATTTGAAAAATTGCTCTAGAAGGACTAACTGCTCAATCTCTTCGAACGTCGTCACCTTCTCCGACCTCAGCCAATTTCTCAAAGCATCAGACAGTTCCCGGGCATGTTCTAGAAAAGTGCTCTCACGACCCTTCGTAACACCCCGAAACTTCAACCTATATGTCTCTGGTTGTAACTCGTACGCCCGCAGAACAGCTTCCTTCAATACCTCATAATCGATGCAAGACTCCAAGGGCAACGCATCATATGCCTGGAGTCCTTTGCCAACCAACCTAGAGGAAACAAGGGCTGCCCACTTAACCTCGGGCCATTGGTGCTCCCGGCACTTCTTCTCAAAACGCAGGAAAAACTCGGTGACACCCGACTCGTCAAATGCAGGGACTAACTTAAGAAGGTGCAATAAAGACTGATCAAGACCTCGATTCCCAGAACCGAGACGCTGCCCTGTCGACTCCACCCGAGACTTCTCAAGCTCTATGTCTGCACAGTACATGGTCTTTCTCTCCTCAGCCTGAATCCTGAGCTCAGCCTCCCGCTGCTGCTGCAGAATCTTAGCCATTTCAAGCTCAGATTCATGCTTTCGTTGCTCAAGATCAGCCTCATGCCTTCGTTGCTCAGCCTGCTGGTTAAGTTTAGCCATCTCGAGCTGGAAGATCATATCTGGAGTTAAACCTTGAAGAGGAGGAGATGCAACAATTGGAGACCCACCCAGTGATCCACCCAGGTGCAAACCACGCTGCCAGTGACTATCGGCTTGCGGGACTGTACCCGGCTCCGGAGCCCGAGGGGGCGCCATGGTAGGAGTCGAGTGAAATGGGGGCTGGGCTGAAGGTGCCCCAGCTCCCGCTCCACCCGAAGCCCCACGCACCCCGCCGAGCACACAGGCCACCAGGTCACTTCTCGTCATGCTGCTAGTGCCAACATGCCCCATGACCGTGGCCAAACACTGGAGACCATACCGATCAATACCCGACACCCGGTCAACAGTAATAGGCATCTCCAGAAACTCCCTTGCATCCTCCTCACTAGTTACTACTCTAATGCTTTCTAACAAACCCCGCTGCTGCACCTCAGAGTCTGCTTCCCGTACTGTGTCCTCACTGTGCATTGATCCGTCGTTCGACATAGTGTCCACCGAAAATTCTCAACGTTTATAAAAAAAAAAAAAAGTACCTAAACTCTCATGTAGCACTATTCACTCAAAAAATGCTCGAAGACAACTCAAGTGCTATACTACGTTGCCAAAAAAAATTCAACGTGTCCAAAATATTCCTCAAAAAACAAATGTCCAAAACTCCTGCAATTATTTTTTAGTTCATTTGGTATGACGACTAACATAGGATACTAGACAAGGTCGCCATTTGTTGCGACCGGGGCTACAAATAAAACAAGGGCACTTAATGATTGGACTAGTAATAGGGCACTATGCAACAACGGTACGCTAGATCCAAACCCTCGAACTTATATGCCGGCGAACAAAAACACCTATACCCTCCAGAGTTAATCTGCGATAACGGGTTATCCTTAACTGGGCATAAATGTACTCTACTTCAGGCTAACCCACACTGGTATAGCCTGATAACAAACAAGATACAAGTTACGTTAAAATGCATAAAAGGGAAGCTATGGAAAGATCAATTAAATCACTGCAAGATTTAATACAATAAAAAGATGCTTCAATGCAGTTACTCTAAACAACAATAACTCTTCACTCCTATCTGAAAGAAAGTGAAGTATAGTCCTACAGCATAGACCTGGAAACTTCTGAAGAAAGTATGATGCTCATGAGATGCTCGTATCTTAAACTATATAAAGGCAGGAGGCAGGACACCACACGTGTAAATGGAATACACTAAAAGATAGGACATATAATGTTAACTGACACGAGAATACTATAAATGCGCAACGGTAGTAATGCTCGACTCTAAAAGAAATACTTCCTCATCAACGAAACAGTCTGCTATGGTTGTGTGGCTCAGCAACAACCTAGACTAATAAATGCTGTGAATAATAATGCGTACATATCAAAGAGCTTATATTAAATACTAACAAGTGTCTACTCAATTAATAATGTCTAGCTGGGATACTCTAGGTAAGGAACTGGGGTTGAGCAAGACAGGCTCGTAGCCTAGCGATGTCCTTAAGACTGCATCCTTTAAGTTACGTTAATTGACTGGGATGCTCTCTTGATAGATCCAATCACAAGTATCTGGTTCTATCCTGGCGACCCTCAAAAGACAAGCAAAGAGGCAGCAAAGTGTGGAACTGGAACAGGCCAAAGCCCTCACTCAACACAATGCTGCACTCGCAAAAGATGCAGCCGAAAAGACAACCCAGGCTACCACAGGACCGGTCGAAGTCGTGTAGGTATAAGCAAACCGTACACACATCGGAGACAACGACTACAGTTACCCTATCCCAGTCTAGCATTAAATAAAAGAGCAGAAACACTAAATCAATAATGGAGACACACACAGAGTTCTTAACCTATACTAACTAAGAACCCTCAAACCTATTCTAAGTACATGTAAATATCTCAGAGGACGGCGCATACAATACAATGGGCCGGCTATGGAAATCGTATGCAGAATCCAAGGGGACAAGTAATTGAATAAAGTGAGGAGTAATGGAAAAGAAGAAGGCCAGAGAGAGAGACAGTGGTAAAGGGGGTGATCGGGAGAGAGTATGCAAAGGGATGTTAGAAGCATGCGCGCCAAGCCTGTCCTGAGGAGGGCAACTCCTCGGGACCCTCATGAAGGAGGTTAGTTACACAGGAGCCCGCAAGGGCGCGATGGTCGGCCAATCACGGGCCGAGACGTCACAAGGCAGCAGGCCCCTAGGACGCGCCAGGATCCGCCAGCCAATCAAGGGCGCGCGGGCGGGAAAACTCCTCCGGGCGAGGGAGGCAACACATACATACACACGCACATATTACCCCCACGCTCTCGCCTCTCTCTCTCTCCTTAACTTTACACAATGCATCTTATATTCTATTAATTATATAAAATACTTCCCGTTGTCACAGACGAAAATAAAGACCACCACTGGGCTGTCTGTGACAATGCGAGTACTAGGAAAGAAAGAACAACATTCTCTGATAACTGTAGCCCATTTCGATGTCCCTGGCGAGCGCTAGTGGCTAACGAGAGGCGATTCTGCCAACGCTGGTAGACGTCACAAAAGCCCTTCACCTCATCAACTCACTTCCTCTTACTAGTTCCCTACAACCTCTTTCTACACTCTGCAATGTTGCATCTATTTCACTTTTTTATTGCTATTGCAATAATCTGTATTCTTCACAGCTCTCTCAGTGCCTACCCTGCTTTTTTGCACCGCTTGCGAGGCACCCTCCTTTCAACACAGTCGCACTCCTATTCTGTCCAGCTCTCCAACCCAAGAATTAGCAAGTTTTCCCAGGTTTTCTTCTACTCAGCAAGTGTTCGCTGGAACTCTCTCCCTCAATCAATCTTTCTTTCATCCTATGAATTAGACTGCTTTAAAATTCATGTGTCCAAGTATTTTGTCCCCAACTTCCCTTGAATTTTGGCTCTCTGTCACTCTTTTGGCTTTGGGGGAGACACTCGCTACAGGCAGCCTGTTTATTGTCTTCTCCATAAACATAGACAAAAACTAAACACAGATTATCTTTAAACCTTCCTGAAATTTTAGGAATGTCTATTCAAGAAACAGATTTTTTTTTTTTTTAGTCAAAGGCCGAGATCACAGGTAAAGGTCATATGGTATTGTCATTATATTAACTCAATCAGGGAATAGATAAGGGGGGGTTAGGGAATAGAATATGACCCACGTGCCTTCTGCGTGTCGTAAGAGGCGACTAAAGAGGTTGGGTCGGTGGGCTTGCGACCCCCACCCGGAAAAAATACTTAAGCAAAGAAAAACGAACGAACAGCCTCGGATGTGGACGGAACCTATGTTGACGAACCACGACCGACTAAAGACATTCCTTCGGACATTCTGAGAATGGCTACATGGAATGTTAGTGGCATGAATGATGGCACAAAAGAGAGAGAGGTTCTGGATGTGCTAGTGAATGCCAGGCTGGATGTATGTGCAATGACAGAGACCAAATGGAAAGGTTCAGATGTGAGAGAGTGGGAGTGTGGAATGGGTGTGTGTGCTGGAGTGAGTGAAGGAACAGCGAGAGAAGGTGCGAGTTTGTTTGTAAGTAGCAAACGGAAGGAATGTGTAAGAGAGTATTGGGTCTGGGGGTTCAAGGATTGTGTGAGTGAGAAGGAAAGTAGGAATACAAACGTGGGTGATTGTATGCGTGTATGCCCCGACAGAGGATAAACATTAAAGAAAGAAAGAGGAGTTTTGGATGAATGTGGAGGCGTGCCTGGAGAAGTTTGACAAGAATGAAAGAATATTTCTGATTGGGGATATGAATGGTAAGGTAGGTGATAGGAAAGTTGAAGGAGTGGTGGGAGGGTGGGGGGTACCATCAGAGGTGAATGGGAATGGTAGGGCACTTGTGGACGTATGTGTGGGGAGGAGGCTGTTGATAGCTAACACCTTCTTCCGACACAGAATGATCCACAGGTACACGTGGAAACGGGTGTGGACGATGGAGGATAAGACAGTGGTGGAACGAAAGTCATTGATTAATTATGTATGTGTGGATGAACGAATGAAGAAATCTGTGATGGATGCTAGGGTGTATAGGGGTATTGGAGGGGGTCTGTCTGATCATTATGTAGTGGTAGCTAACGTTAGGATACAAAAGATGTGGGTGAGGAGAGCTGGAGGGAAGCGAGAGGAGGGTGGAATGGTGAGGAGGTTGGAGAGGTTGCAGGAGGAGGAAGTCAGGGAGGAGTACAGGAGAGCAGTGGAAAGACGACTAGGTGGGTTCGACCTGGAAGTTATGGAGGAGTGGAGGAGATGAGCAAGGTGTTTAACCCTTATTTAGCGGCGAGCAACATAAGTCGAGTTAAATAAAGCTGGACTATGTGGCGGCGCTCGACATAGGTCGAGTGGCAATTTCAGCACGTAATGTGGCTGAGAGAGAGAGACAAGTGGTGGCAGGAGACTAGCGAGCGTATGACTGCTCCAGACCACCGCGGCGAACCTACTGACACAAATCTCAGCTCCCTCCTCCCTCTCTCACTCGCTACATACTCAATTATGTACTGAAAGTACCGAATTACCTGCTTTTTGCACTCGCGTTGCACGGTTATTGCAAGAAAACTATCCATCATACAAGGATCGTTATGGTGTCATTCGAAAGCTCTGTTTATGCCCTTTCAGGGATAGGTACTTGTTTTACGTTCTGGGTCTTATTTAGGCATGAAAATGATCACGTAAACTGCCCTATTTTGGCTAAAAACACCCCGCTGTGCGGTACACATAAATAAACCGCATAGGCCGCTCGTAAGGTGTTAAGGATGAGATCTGTGCAGCATGTGAGGAGGTGTGTGGAGTGAGGAGAAGAGGGAGGGGAGTGAAAGGTACAGCATGGTGGACAGAAGAGGTAAGAATAGCTGTGGAAGATAAGAAGAAACCATATAGAGAGTGGTTGGGTAGTAGAGGGAATGAAGATTTCGAGAGACAGAAACGAGCGAGGTACGTGGAGAGTAAGAGGGTGGTGAAGAGAGTAGTGAAGGAAAGTAAGAGAAGAGTAGATGAGGAATTTGGAAGGAATCTGAGTGTAAACTGGAGGGAGAGTAAGAAACTGTTCTGGAAAGAAGTCAAGAAAGTTAGGGAAGGTAGCAAGGGAAACAGTAAGGATGTGAAAGATAAGAATGGGAGAATGCTAGCCGAGAAGCAAGAGAGAGTCGAAAGATGGAGGGATTACTTCAATGAGTTGCTAAATGTAAGGAATGAAGAGCCAGCAAACATAGCTGGATATGGTATGGGAGGCAGAAGAAGAGAAGTAGTGGAGGATGAGGTGGGGATCAGGAGGTCAGAAGTGTGGGAAGCCATGAAAAGCGTGAAGTTGGGGAAAGCACCAGGAACAGATGGAGTGTGTGGGGAAATGTTGAGGTATGGTGGTGAGATAGTGATCGAATGGGTATGGAAAATGTGCAAACTAGCATGGGAGAAGGGGAGTGCACCCGATGACTGGAAGACTGGCATAATAGTCCCCCTATATAAGGGCAAAGGGGAAAGAGGAGTGTGTGGTAACCACCGAGGAATATGTCTTCTAAGCGTAGTAGGGAAGGTATACAGTAGGGTAGTGATTCAGAGAGTGAGAGTGAGAACGGAGATATGGATAGGCGACGAGCAGGGAAGTTTTAGGAATGGAAGAGGATGTGTAGATCAGATCTTTACCCTGAATTGTGTTGTGGAGAAATATCTGGAGAAGAAACAAAAGGTGTATGTTGCCTTTATGGACTTGGAGAAGGCCTATGACAGAGTGGATAGAGAAGGTTTTTGGAAAGTACTTAGAATATAGGGAGTAGATGGCAAGTTGCTGAAAGCAGTGAAGAGCATTTATGAGGGTGCAAAGGCGGCAGTACGTGTGGAGAGTGAGCAGAGCAAGTTCTTTGACCTGAATGTTGGTTTGAAACAGGGGTGTGTGATGTCCCCATGGTTGTTTACTGTATATATGGATGGAGTCATGAAAGAAATACTATCAAGAGCAGTGGATGTTGGTGTATCACTGAAAATGGAGGGAATTGAGTGGAAGCTACCTATACTGCTGTTTGCTGATGATACAGTTCTGATGAGTGATAATGAATGGGAGTTGCAGGGTCTGGTAAATGAGTTTGGAACAGTGTGCGAAAAACGGAATTTGAAGGTAAATGCGGGGAAGAGCAAGGTTATGGTCTTCGAAAGGGGTGAAGTCACAGAGTGTGAGGTGAAGCTGAACGGTCAGGCTATGGAGATCGTCAACTCTTTTAACCCTTATTTAGCGGCGAGCAACATAAGTCGAGTTAAATAAAGCTGGACTATGTGGCGGCGCTCGACATAACTCGAGTGGCAATTTCAGCACGTAATGTGGCTGAGAGAGAGAGACAAGTGGTGGCAGGAGACTAGCGAGCGTATGACTGCTCCAGACCACCGCGGAGAACGTACTGACACAAATCTCAGCTCCCTCCTCCCTCTCTCACTCGCTACATACTCAATTATGTACTGAAAGTACCGAATTACCTGCTTTTTGCACTCGCGTTGCACGGTTATTGCAAGAAAACTATCCATCATACAAGGATCGTTATGGTGTCATTCGAAAGCTCTGTTTATGCCCTTTCAGGGATAGGTACTTGTTTTACGTTCTGGGTCTTATTTAGGCATGAAAATGATCACGTAAACAGCCCTATTTTGGCTAAAAACACCCCGCTGTGCGGTACACATAAATAAACCGCATAGGCCGCTCGTAAGGTGTTAAGTATCTGGGCAGTGTGTTGAGTAAAGATGGGACTATGGATGAAGAAGTGCGGGAGAGGGTACAACAGGGGAAGAGGGTTGTAGGAACGCTAAAAGCAGTAACAAGAAGTAGGGTGGTCAGTATGGAAGTGAAGAAGTCCTTGCATGACAGTGTGGTAATCCCGACACTGACTTACGGAAGCGAAACATGGACGTTGGTTGAGAGACTCAGACCAAGAGTGAGAGCAGTGGAAATGAATTACTTAAGAAGTGCGTGCGGAGTTACATGGAGGGATAGACAGACTAATGAGGAAGTAAGAAGGAGGTGTGGTGTGGAGGTAGATGTGCTGGAAAGTGTGAAAAGGAACAACTTGAGATGGTTCGGCCATATGGAACGTATGGAAAGCGAGAGAATGACTCAGAGGGTGTACGAGAGCGAGGTGGAGGGACAGAGAGGGAGAGGTAGACCGAATGAGAGGTGGAAGGATGGAGTGAGGAAGTACATAAACGAAGGCGGTGCTGGTTGAGGGGAGGGGCGTCAACTGACTGGGGACAGAGGTGCGTGGGGGCGGTTCGTTCATGGCCACCCCTTCGGGATCACGGCGTCGATAGATTGATAGAATTATATATATATATATATATATATATATATATATTTTATCAGTAAATATACCGATATTATTATTCATATCACAAACGGTATAATATATATTTTTAAAAAAGATATTGGTTCTTACAAGAAATAATAATTTCACATATCTCTGAACTACTATTCCTCTGTGTTCAATGTTGTTTATGCTCTTCTATATGCTGTAAACCTTTCAGTATTATGATGCATTTCTTCCTTTTAGCATGGGTATCATTAGACTATATAATTATGTTTTACAAGAAACTGGGAGAGTCAGAGTTTTAACTTATATACTTTCTACTTCTTTGATTCGTAGAGGTCCATTGAAAGCCTGCTTTTAACTGTCTAACATTTGTAAGAAACAAATGAAAAGAGACATCATTCTCTAAGAATTAACTATATAGTCCTATCCAATCTTCCCTCCTTACATATTTTTCCTTTTAACCCTTTCATTGCGGTTGACGTCTGGGTACGTTATGTGTAATATGATTGTTTACTGCAGCCGATTTCCTGGTATGTTTTGGTATTACCGGGCTTATTTTGGCAGTACTGATCCGTTCCCCTTGTTGCCAGATAAAGGATAAGCTTCTAGCCTTCACTTCCTTTACAATATCAGTATCTTACAGATTTCAGTAGTCAGAGGGTGTGTATCCAAGAAAGAGGTGATTTGGAAGCTTAATTTCAGGCATGAATTGGTCCATTTCCAAGTGTATTTTTGGAAGCTATGTGCCAAGTAACATTGTGAGGTTCATTTCATGTTATAGGCTATAACTCATATTGTAGACAGAAAAACCGATCTGGGAATAACAACATCAAGTAACCTAAACACAGTCAACAATGTACAGAAGTTGTTAAGAAGGCAAACAAAATAGTTGGCTATATAGGCAGATCATTTGACCATCAATCAAAAGATGTAGCCCTAACACTTTACAATTCCTTAGTCTGCCCTCTTCTGGAATATTGCGTTCAATCCTGGTGCCCTTACTACCAAAAAGATATAGAAAAGCTAGAATGAGTTCGATATAGAGTTACCAAAATGATACCTAGCCTAATGATCAAACCATATGAGGAACATCTTAGTGAATTGAATCTATTTTCTTTAACCCAACGCAGATTAAGAGACGACTTAATTAAAGTCTTCAAAACCATCAATGGTATCCACAATATGAACTGTAGTAAGTACTTCACTATCGACCATTCTAATTACATGCGGGAAACTGGTTGCAAAATAATTGGTAAATCTTTTAACTCACACAAGTCTAAGAATTTCTTCTTCAATCGAGTTGTCAACTTGTGGGGTGGGCTTCCCCGAGACCTTTATAGACTGCAGTACCTTTTATTCTTTTATACTTCACTTAGACAAACATCTTGCCTCAAACCCCCGACTGACTGCGTATATAAATTAATAACTATATATTTCCCCCTACAGATCCATCAAGGATTATTGCATTTACAAATTACTTCCATTCCATCCAATCACTCATAGACACCACGCAGGCCATGGCCTTCCTTAGGGACTCGGGGCTGTTCGGCCAGGCAGCTTAGGGAACGACAACAACAACAACTAAGATGTTACACAGTGTTATGTTAGTAACCCAACTATCCCCTACTAACATCTCCTAATCCTGCCACGGATATTAGTTCCAGCGTAATTCTTCCTTTTCCAAATTTCCCTTACCCACTCTAAACCACTGTTTGGACACTTGAACCTGAGTGGAGGACAAGCAACCTAGAGAGGTCTCTAGAACTGTTGTTGCTTGAGTTCCTTTGTACTCCTTTGTACTTCTCTTCTCTCCAAGTGCAGCCTATGTATGTTTACAGATTTGTCCGGTTACTGAACCTATTTATCATTCCGTTTGTTTCCTTCCCCTTTATATTCATGCTTATCAAACAATATTATTTAATTTTCAGGAGATTTTCCCAAGTTCCCAATTGCATCTTCTAATCTACTATTCCCTCATTCTATATGCCCCCATTAATATGTTCATACTCCTTTCTGCTTAACCAGAACATATTACACAGTTTGAAGGTAGAGGTTTTGTTTCCATAGATAGTTCCTTGTCAAAGCGAACAAGCACATCCCCTAGTATCGCTTAGTCTCCTCCCACAACACACAAGGGTAATAAGGGGAGCAATGTGTTTTGTCTGTGATAAAGAGCTCTTCATTCCTTTTGACAGACAAAAACTGCTTCAAGGCAAACCAAGAAAGAAAGACCCCCAGAAACAAACACAGTCACCCCAAGGAAGTGAACGAGCACAAGCGTCGAAGTAAAGCAATTAGCTCCTTCCCTCACGTGACATACCAATCCAAACCACAGACCCCGCAGCAAATTACAGATGACTCGACTATTATTTTCCTGCTTCCCCTTCTTAATGGTCCACACATTAGGGTTAATATGTATCTTGCAGCTAACTTATTAGTGGAGGCAGCTGCAGGGCGGACAGTAGGTGAAGCTTATTATCCAATCAATACGGGGAAGCTCGAGCATATGTGGCAACACTGATTATAATTAAGCTAGTCCAAAATATCAAAACATAAAATATTACCAACACAGCTTTAACCTACCATAGTTTTACATATTCAAAGCAAAATATTTAATATTTAACATTTAATATTTAAAGCAAAAATTAAAAGCCATATCAATAATTACTATTAGATTTCTTAATCTTATCACAACATTCACAGTATCAATTAAAGAATACAATTTTCTTGTATGATTTTCCTATATTAGTTTTGTTCTACATTAAATAAAATACTAACCATTTTAACCAAAATATCATATCAATGGTCACTTTTATTTTTGTACTACACTGTAACTAATTAAAAGTATCAGTAAACCAGCTAATGGAATACAATATCTTATGTGTTTTGTACTAGGTGTTGTTGCATAATTTTAGACCAATTATGAGCCTGTAAAAAATGTCCACATTAAACAGACTCAGCCTCTATATTTTATTTTATGTTGTGTGTTTTAAATGTATTACTGTTAAGGCTAAATAAACTTCTATTATTATTATTATTCAAAGAACCTAACGTATTATATCTTAACGCAGCTAATATGATATTGCCTACCTTAACCTAAACAGATCTTAGCCAAACCATATATCTATCTATCTCTATCTATTGCCGGACGCCTTACTCCCCTTACGAGGGTGGCCATACACAGAATGCCCCCAAGCGGACCTATTCCCTGTGAGAGGGACAACCCGAGCCAGTTTAGTGAAGGACTTACAGGATTGACCACTCAATTTAGGATCCGTCCGACTCCAAGGCCCTTTGTGTATCTTGTTAGCACTATTTTTCTACAGTGGTGTTCGGCTAATCCATCCACTAACCTGTCTTACCCTTAGGTAAGCAGTACGGATTTGTATCAGGTTAACTCCCCTAGACAGGCTGCCAACCAAGGCTGACGAGTCCCATCCACCCGGATTTGTATAAGGTTGTCTCCCCTAGATGAGTTGCCGACCAAGGCTAACGAGTCCCATCCACCCGCAAGTCCCATCCACCCGCAAACCATATAATATATGATAAATAAGTAATCTAAGTTACTTATATTAATATATGATAAATAAGTAATCTAAGTTACTTATATTTCCACCAAATCCATGAACTGTGGCACAATAGTAAGTGCTACTGTGTGGGTATAAAGGGAGTTAATGGAATGTGATGCGGTGCTACCATACGTACCATCAACCCCATCACGGTAGACTTAACACATTTAGTCTGTTTGTTACTGCTTGCTCTTTTTTACATTGATGTGTAGCCGTCAGTGGAGAGAGAGAGAGAGAGAGAGAGAGAGAGAGAGAGAGAGAGAGAGAGAGAGAGAGAGAAAAAAAAAAAAAAAAAAGAGAGAGAGAGAGAGAACAAAAAGTGTGCATGTGTATAATTATGTTGAAATTATACTGTAAGATACGAACATCGAAAACAAAATTATGACAACGAATAAAGAACAACACAAACGCCATCCAAAACAACCAACACAAATGTCTCATTGCTCGTGATGTAACCCGTATATATGACAAAGCCCGGTAGAACCTATATGACAAAGCCCGGTAGAACCTATATTATGTTTCAGCTCAAAGTATAAACAACCAACACAAATGTCTCATTGCTCGTGATGTAACCCGTATATATGATAAAGCCCGGTAGAACCTATATTATGTTTCAGCTCAAAGTATACACTTTTACCTAAATTTGCATCATTCTTAATGCCCCCCATGTTGCATAGTATAATTATCTTAATCCAGTCATAACTTGCAATTTCTATGTCTTACCTATTGCCAATGACGTTTGCATCTACGTTATGCCATGCATTTGATGAAGCCTGTTTTCCTTTTATTTTGGTTTACGGAGGGCCTGTGGGAGGCAAACGTGTCTCATTTAACCTTCTAACATACATATATTTTCTCTATAGTTAATATAATCCTTGGAGTACCACATGAATTCTTTAGTTTTATTGATGTCCTTAATAAGTTTTGTTTGTTTAGTTAATTGGTGGGTTGGTGATAATAATTATGAATGTATTCAGGTTCAGGAGTAATTCTTAGCGAGGCCTTCCCTTGTGGTTAAGTATCCCGTCATTTACCCCTTTCATTCATGTAATCATTTGGCTATCATAGTGCTGTTGGGTATATGTTCATGCTTAGATAAATATCCAGTATTCGTGAATGTATAATATATTATAGGCTTGTGCATCAACCTTTAACTGTCTTGATAGCATAATGGCTAGTGCGCGGAAATTAGGTGAGAGTATCCTTGGAGTACCACATGTATTCATTAGTGTCATTGATTTAATTAATTATGTTTATTTGTAAGTTGGTTGGTGGGTTGGTGATATGAATTAATAGACAGAAATAAATAAATTAACTCGTCCTCGTATTCTGATGGGGATAGTTCGAGGTTATAGCCTAAATATATTATACGGATATGACAAAATAAGACTTATAACTAAAATCAATCCCCCAATGATTAATATATATATGTATACAGTACTGACACTGGTAAAATCATAGTTGCTACAACAGAATCAAAATGATCTCAAGATGTTACTTAATTAATACCCAAATAAATAGCTCAAAAGTACAGCCGTGCTCAGAAAATCATTCCTATTTCATAATTCTGTGAACAGTAGAAATGATGTAAAACTGAATTATAAATGCAGTTTATTATGCTGTAGTTAACTCATATGATCAATGAACGGTTTCACAAGAAACTACTATCTGTAAATAGCAAGAACAATTAAAAAGAATGCATCCTGGTATAAGGAGAAAGGTTAAGTTTGCTTAGGAAGAACGCCGAGACATTTAAGATGGCACAAAATATCCCGTGAATATAGCCTACATAGAATAGTAATTGTGTTCACTTCAGATGTATGTATGTATGTATATACTCTGGCACCTTCCCTAGATTTTATTTTTATATTTTTCATTTTTTATGGGAGTAGCCGACTCGAGACAGAGCTCTAACAGGGACATCACAACACATCAGAAAAACAAAACAAAACAAAACACAACATCACACACATATAGGGCGTCAAGGAGAAATACCCAGACACCCAGGCCGGCCCATTTGGGGTCCCATATATGATAATCGTTAAGAAATTATATCGGAAGAAGAGTAAAAATGTAATCATTAATATAAGCAAGTAGTAAAACTTGGTCACAAACACATCTTGGGGCGACAATTTTATAAAAAATCCGGGTGGATGGGACGCGTCAGCCTTCATCTCGGCAACCTCTCTATAGGGGTGTAAACCTTATACAAATCCCTACTGCTCACTGTAAGGGTGAAACAGGTTGGGGGATGGATTAGCCACCCACCACAGATGAACATTAGTGCAAAACAAATACATAGAGGGCCTCGGAGTCGGACGGAACCTAAATTGAGTAATCAGTCCTGTAAATCCTTTAATAAACTGGCACGGGTTCTTCTCAAACGGGACAGGTCAGCTTGGGGGCATTTTGTGTATGGCAACCCTCACAAGGGGAAGGAAGGCATCCAGCAATAAATAGATGTACCCTTAGCAAGAAAGAGAACATGCTGCTACTGCTACTACTACTACTAATAATAATACTACCAATAATATTAATAATAATAATAATACTAAATTATGATAATATAATTTACCATAAGTAAATAATTGTTATTATTTTGTATATCTAGCAGGGCGGGAGCCTAGAAATCCTCCGCTCCTTGTAAAATTCACCTACTAGATGAGACAGACCAAGGGGATAGGGAACGCGAAAGTGGTCCCGAACCCAAAGAATTGGAACTATAAATGTTGTTTCAGTTCGGGCTCTGTCTCGAGTTGGCCACCCTCAGCTATGGGGTATGTGCCTGAGTATATACATACATACATATCAGTTATATATATCCTAAACTCCAACTTCCTAGTTCAAACCATAATTCAGATTTAGTAATAACACACACGTATGGTACACAGCTCATCGTCATCTCTATGTACAGTTGGCCACATCCACTTCGTGATTATAATATGTGTGATAGGAAAACATTAATAATTTGACTCACACGAATAATTTGTTATAACACCGTGCATTGTTCACATAAAATAACAACTGCTTAAGCAACTACATATATAATAACCACAGGTCTGGCTTCATGCAAGCTACTGGTACTTTCTGTAATAATTACTATTAGAGCATGCCATTACTATAATCATATACCTTAAATAGAGCAATCAGAACTAGCTCTGTAGCTAGCTTTCAGCTGATGGCAAATTGGATCCTTCTGCAGCTGATTTCCCGATACTTAATGAACAAATAGGAAATTGCTATATCTCGGCAACATATAAATAAAAAGTATTCAAAATTAGAAACACAATTTGCTACAACATCTTGGTAATAGCCGGGTAATCAGGATGGTGAGATAGCAATTTACCATCAGCTGGTAATGAACAGGGTATAGTAAGGTCAATTGTACATCGTGCAACCATGTGTGTGTGCGTGTCCTCGAATAGTCCATACATGTTACTGTACTCGAGATACTCTATCAAAATACTAAGTTACACACGAACCCAGTTTGAGGAAAACTAGAAATCCACTAAGGCTACATCCAGTCCAAAGTTCAGTAAATTAATTATCAACACAAAAATAGTACCAGTAGCCAACATCAACACACCGCCTTCTGGCCCGACTCACTGGTCCTATTTGCAAGTCCGCACCACGCCACTTAATTGAAAGGAGGGACGCCAGGAAATTGGGATGGGAAACTTTGACCTGGCATCGCTGTGTGTGTTAATAGTCATGGACTTTGGTGTGAGGAGTTACCTGACCCCCGGTAATTTTCACAGAGAAGAAGGCATACAAAGTGGCCAGCTAACAGTATTGTAATGAAGATAAGTCTGATAAAATTGTATATGTTATATAATTGTTTTGCTAACATTTTAATACCCTATTATAGAGTAGTCTTTTTTATGTTGAATAATAAGACAGGTGAGAGTTCGTCACAGTAAAACTAGAAAGTTAATTGAACTGTGTGCCAATGTTATGAAATAGAAGGACAAGTTGAAAATTTATATTACACTATTACACTTAATTTGTGTATATATTTTGACCATACAAATACCAAATGATTATCCCAATACACAGCAATAATTGTACTGATGTATAATACAATATATGTACTAAAATATATATTATCAATTCTGCATACCCTAATAAGGCCTACCAAAAACCTGTAATGTCTCATATACTCGCTACTTATCCACCAGCTCCCTTTTAAATTTACCTCTCACATTTTCCATTTCACCTTACCTCCAGAACATATTTTTCACACTGTTTTATAAATGATGGAACACATAATGTTTGCCCAGCATTTATGGGTTAATTATCCTCCAACTCTTCCTCATGTAAATATACACACACATACATTAATATATTTATGATCAGTGTACATTATACACATAGCCTGTTTGGCCTATGCTAATGATCGATATAAACTAGAGTAATTGTATTACTGGTTTCAGCTGTTAGTAGGTTGATATTTATCACTCTCTAATATTCACAGACACTTAACACATATTATATCAAACACCACACCACACAAGTTTTAAACAGCTTAACAAGAAATTCCAAGCCAAGTAGCAGTACCTTTACATGAATCTCTCATTCTACCTTTCCTACACATACTATTGTCCCATCAGTTACAGCTACACAGCTCCTCACCCTCCTACACATACTATTTCCCATCAGTTCCAGCTACACACCTCCTCACCCTCCTACACCTACTATCGACCCATCAGTTCCAGCTACACACCTCCTCACCCTCCTACACATACTATCGTCCCATCAGTTCCTGCTACACACCTCCTCACCCTCCTACACATACTATCGACCCCTCAGTTCCAGCTACACACCTCCTCACCCTCCTACACATACTATCGACCCATCAGTTCCTGCTACACACCTCCTCACCCTCCTACACATACTGTCGTCCCATCAGTTCCTGCAACACACCTCCTCACCCACCTACAGATACTATCGACCCATCAGTTCCAGCTACACACCTCCTCACTCTCCTACAAATGCTATCGTCCCATCAGTTCCAGCTACACACCTCCTCATCCTCCTACACATGCTATCGTCCCATCAGTTCCAGCTACACACCTCCTCACCCTCCTACACATGCTATCGTCCCATCAGTTCCAGCTACACACCTCCTCACATTCCTACACATACTATCGTCCCATCAGTTCCAGCTACACACCTCCTCACCCTCCTACATTTGCTATCGTCCCATCAGTTCCAGCTACACACCTCCTCACCCTCCTACACATGCTATCGACCCATCAGTTCCTGCTACACACCTCCTCACCCTCCTACACATGCTATCATCCCATCAGTTCCAGCTACACACCTCCTCACCTTCCTACACATGCTATCGTCCCATCAGTTCCAGCTACACACCTCCTCACCCTCCTACACATGCTATCGACCCCTCAGTTCCAGCTACACACCTCCTCACCCTCCTACACATGCTATCGTCCCATCAGTTCCAGCAACACACCTCCTCACCTTCCTACACATGCTATCGTCCCATCAGTTCCAGCTACACACCTCCTCACCCTCCTACACATACTATCGTCCCATCAGTTCCTGCTACACAACTCCTCACCCTCCTACACATACTATCGTCCCATCAGTTCCTGCTACACACCTCCTCACCCTCCTACACATACTATCGTTCCATCTGTTCCAGCTACACACCTCCTCACCTTCCTACAAATGCTATCGTCCCATCAGTTCCTGCTACACACCTCCTCACCCTCCTACACATACTATCGTCCCATCAGTTCCTGCTACACACCTCCTCACCCTCCTACACATACTATCGTTCCATCTGTTCCAGCTACACACCTCCTCACCCTCCTACACATACTATCGTCCCATCAGTTCCAGCTACACATATCCTCACCCTCCTACACATACTATCGTCCCATCAGTTCCTGCTACACACCTCCTCACCCTCCTACACATACTATCATCCCATCAGGTCCTGCTACACACCTCCTCACCCTCCTACACATTGTTACGATCCAGGTTCTCAAAGACACAGGGCTCTTCAACATTGGACTAGATAATGGCAAAATGCAACAACGGTAACACTAGATCCAACCCCTGCCTTAAACACTGGAAAACAAAACACCATTACCGCCCTGAGTCGTGCCTGGACAACGAGGTATCCTACGACTCGGTAACTGGTGCACACACACTAGGCTGACGCTCGATGAAACAGCCTATTCTCAAACAGTAAAAGATTACTCGATTAGGTTACACAAAGAAAAAATAGTTAACGTGATTAATTAACGTTACGGTAGATACTCAAATAACTGGCACTCCTGTATTAAAGAAAGTGCAATGCTAGTCCTGCAACATCAACTGGAAACTTCTGAAATAAGTCTGATGCTGGGAAGATGTTCGTAAAGAATCTTGAACAATTATAATGCAGAATACGGGTCACAATAAATGCTAGGACATATAGTAATAATAGGCAGGCGAATAATAAAGGCTGCGCAAAGGTAGTAATGCTCGACAACTAAAGAAATGCTTCGTGACACAACGCAACAGCCTACTAGGGTTGTGCAACTCAACAACAACCTCGGCTCAAAAGTGCTGTGAATAATAATGCTGCATACATATAATAATGGGGCCTTATCTCTAACCAGTGTCTGCTCTGTTAATAAAGTCTAGCTGGGGTATCAAGGCAGGGCAACAATGGGCGAGCATGCGGCTCGTAGCCTAACGTTGTCCGAAGGTGGTATAATGACGATTACGTTATATGACGGGGATGCTCTCTTGATAAATCTAGGTCTCTAGTACCTAGTTCTATCCTGGCGATCCCTCAGAAGTCAACACAAAGAGGCAGCACTATGTTGTGAGGGATAGGCTATGGCCCTCTCACACCACAGCGCTGTGCTCGCAAAGTAAACCCACCCGAAGACAACTTAGGCTCCCACAGTACCTGTCGATGTCGTGCAGGGCTTAGCTAACACTGCACACCTCGGAGACAACGACACAGTAACCTTACCCCTAGTCTAGCTTTAGATAACCAAGCAGAATCACTCAACACCTTGCCAGGGAGACATATACCGGTCTACAACCTTCCCGAGAGAGGACACACGGAAAAGTCCGTCTCTCCAAACCTCATACATAGAAATATCTGAGAGCTTCGCGTACAATACGACTGGCCGACGGTGAACGTCTATGCTGAAACCAGAAGGGATGTTGAGTTTAATAAAGATTAGAGAATGAGAAAGGAGAAGTCGAGAGAGAGAAATAGTATGCAAAGTGGCGAGTATGGGGGACAGAATTGCAAAGGATGTAGACGATACGCGTGTCAGGCAAGCTCTGAGCTGGTAAAAAACACGAGGCCGCGATGGGCAGGGACTAGTTGACCACCCGGCCGCCAACGCCGTCAGCGCCCAAGCGAGCCGCGTGATAGCTCACCCCGCTGCCAGGTGTACCCCCTCACCCTCTCTCGCTCGCCTCCCACACAAGCAACATTTATATTATAGCGAATATAAAATATAAGGCGCGGTCACAGACCAAAACAAAGACCATTTCTAGACTGTCTGTGGCAACACGACACTAATAAAAGAAAGCAGATCATTCTAGGACAACTGTAGCCCATCCCCCCATCCTGGCGAGCGCTAGCGAGCTGCAATGCCCCACGCAACCATTCTGTCAACGCCGGGAGGCGTCACACCCCCCCCAAGATATGGGACACTCAACCATGGGCCCATATCTGAACAGACAGAATGTCGCTAGAATCTGCCACTCCTAACCACTCTGCCACTCATGGAATGCAAGCTCAGTCTCCTCAAAAAAAATAAAACAACATTTATATATAAAACAAAATCTTATCACCCTTCCCAAACATAATACATTAATTCATAACATTGTGCTCCCAGAGCGAGCTTTAAGAAGCACAGCCTACTGAGGGAAAATCATCTGCACTCAGTACTCAGCTACAATATTATCATAAAATTAATTATTAAAAGAAAGAGTTTTATTTATTTTTTCATATTTTATTTTAATGTTGTTTTTGGCGGCTACTATAGATGTAGCCTAATTTTCGTCGAATCAAAGCCAAAAACTCCTGCCCTGCGACCCTACGCTGATGCTACACACGCGAGCCAACAAGCACCAGCGCAAAAATACACCGCGAGCCAAGACAGGAGGCTATACCAACATACTGTGGTAGCCTACCCCGGATCCTCCACCCACGACAGACACTGACTGAACAGCGAGGGTTCTCCTGCAAACAAAGCCAAAACATTATCAGTGCCCTTAGCATGCCACACATCCAACTTGTGTTCTGGCAGCACAACAACACCTGACACTGACAAACTGCCCAGTCCATCGCAAGACTGGCACTTCTCTTCGCTCCTTCCGGCAACGGGGCCTGCCAATAACCCTTCACTAGTTCTACCTTCGTGATGAGCGAGGCAGCACCGAAGCGGTCTATGGTGTCGTCAACTCTGGGTAATGGATAGGCGTCTGTCAGGGGTAATGCTTCCACACTCTTGCAATCAACATACACACGATCTCTGCCACCAAACTCAGGTTGCAAAGCCATTGGCAACGACCACTCACGATATCCCTCATCCCTCAGATCCCCTCTCCAGACGCTGTCCAGCTCCGCCTTCACAACAGGCTGTCGAGCAGGATTCACACGGTAGGGAACCAACTCGAGCCTTGCACTGTCTCCAGCCTCCGTGTCGGATTCTAGCCCGCACATCAGGCCTGGAGAAGCAACAAACATGCGGACGGACTGCCACAGCCTAGCAAACAACTCCTCTTGTCGCTCAGGAACAAGAGGTTGTAACTTATCTCGCAGAACAACATGCCCAGTGCCCTCCCACATCTCCTTCACCATGTGGAGAGGGCCCCTCACCCGATGCCCGAAAACAAGCTCATTCGGACTGAAACCGAGACTCTCTCCAGGTACTTCTCTTGCCGCGAACAAAACATACGGCAGACCAAGGTCCCAATCCTTTCCGTTCTCTGCGCAATAATATCGAAGCATGCTTTTCAGCGTGGCGTGCCACCTCTTCAACACCCCTTGACTCTCCGGGTGATACGCAGAAGAGACGACAGTGCTGATGCCATGCTGAATCATAGTTTGTTTGAACAGATTAGATGTAAAATTAGAGCCTTGGTCCGATTGCACCTCTTGCGGGTAACCATACCGCG
The DNA here is from genome assembly GCA_032716605.1 of Paralithodes platypus. NCBI lineage: Eukaryota > Metazoa > Arthropoda > Malacostraca > Decapoda > Lithodidae > Paralithodes > Paralithodes platypus. Next base: position 14,996,357 of record CM064563.1, on the reverse strand, counting down.
AGCAATACAAGAGCAGGTTCCGGACAACAGTTTTCGCTGTGCCATTTCTCATTGGATGTGCATCAGGATAACGAGTGGCCACATCCATGATAGTTACTAGAAATTTATTACCGGCACTAGTAGGGGGTAGGGGTCCGACCATATCAATGATGACCTTATTGAAGGGCGGTCCACTGACAGGAATGGGGTGCAATGGGGCTCTCGGAATTGTTTGGTTAGGTTTTCCAACCCTCTGGCACGTATGACACCTTGCTATCCAGGTTACCACCTGCCCCTTCAACCCCGGCCACCAAAACAATTTTTCTAAAGCCGCCACCGTTTTTCTCACCCCTAGATGTCCTGCCAGTGGTATGTCATGCGCCAACCTCAGTAGGCTATCCCTGCACTCCCGTGGCACCACCAACTGGTCCACTACTCCGGACCCCTCTTGCCAACTACGTTTAGGGTCTTGAAAACGCCTATAGAGGATGCCTTCTAAATAAAAAAAATCTCCTGGCTGTGCATCGCCGTCCTCGTCGAGCTCTACAGCTCCATTAGCACACGTTTGGAGCTCATGGTCCTCTAGTTGCAACCGACGTATATCTGAGGGTGCCAAGCGATCTAACTGCTCCCGGAGCAATGCATGACCTTCCCCGATACTGGGCTGCTCCCTCTGTCTCTCTCGATGTACATAACGTTGCTGTCGTGGAGACTCGTCATGCCCAGCCTCGTCACTCTCGATGACAGGCCCAGGGGCTACTCCAGAATTAAGTAATGGTGCTAATACTGAATCACCCAGGAGAGCCGCCGAGTCAAAACTCTTAAAACCAACTCCAGCTTTAGCCTCCTCCTGTTGATCGTTCCTCCGCTGGTCTGAAGACGGAGGACTAGGCTGTGACACTTTAGCTGCTCGAGCTCGGGTGACAACACACGCCATAGGTTGTGTCTGGCACCGCTCGACCCATTCTTGCTCTTCCCTACTCACGTCGGCCGGGCTTTCGGCAACGACTAAGGGTAGAACCTCAGAAGCGGGCATTGCAAAGTCGTTGCCGAGAAGAAGGTCGACGCCCTCCACTGGCAGTTTCTCCACAATCCCGACATCCAATTCACGTGCCACACCATCCACCTCCAACTCCAACCGCACCAGCGGATATGACCGAGTTGCATTAATACCCTGCACCACCACCACCCGAGCCGCGTTTATAGGGTAGCCAGTCAAGTTTTTCATAAGAGTCTGGGAAGCACCTGTATCGCGCAAGACCTCTCCTCCATGCTTGCGCCCCGCCCACATCACACAACCCCGCCCTCTATGGTCGCAAAAAACATCCTGAGCAGGGTTCGAGCCTCCCAGGTGCTTCTGCATTGGCTGTGCCTCAGCCTCTGACGAACTGCCCCGGGCAAACTCAGACGACTTCGGAGACACACCAATGTTGCAGGCCAAAGACACAGCTGCTGTAGGTGGTTTGCTAGGACAGACTCTTGCAAAGTGCCCCTTTTTATGACAATGATAGCACTCCAACTCCCCTTTGGGCTTCCCTTGGTACTGGGAAGGGCCCGGCCCCTTCTTAAATGGGACGGTGCTAGTCTTGTGGTCAGTCTTGGTATCATGGATCTTGTACTTGTTTGCATAAGGTATATCACTAACTCGGGGGGGTGGGGCGTCACGCCCCTTGTTACCTGCCTCACTACGCTGGGCAGACCCGCACCCACGAATTAGTGATAGCCGGAGGTCAGCCATCTCAGCTGCCTCCTGTAGAGTTTTTGGTTGCTTTTCTTTAAGGTTTAACGTCAGGTCACCGCCCGTGCATTTGAAAAACTGCTCTAAAAGCACCAACTGTTTAATGTCGTCAAACGTAGTAGCTTTCTCCGACCTCAGCCAATTCCCAAAAGCATCGGACAGCTCCCGGGCATGCTCCAAAAAGGTTCTCTCCCGACCCTTGGTAACACCCCGGAACTTCAACCTGTACGTCTCTGGTTGTAGTTCGTATGCTCTCAGGACAGCCTCCTTGAGTTCCTCATAGATAATACAAGACTCTATAGGCAACGCATCGTAGGCTTTAAGACCCTTGCCTATTAATCTAGAGGATACAAGTGCTGCCCATTTATTCTCTGGCCACTGGTGTTCCTGGCACTTCTTCTCAAAGCGTGCGAAAAATTCTGTAACACCACTCTCATCAAACACCGGAACCAGTTTCAATAAGTGCGAGAGAGACTGCTCATGAACACAGTTACCAGCCCCAAGTCGCTGTCCCGTTGTCTCTACTCGCGACTTCTCTACGTCCATGTCGGCACAGTACCTAGTCGACTCTAAATCAGCTTGGATTTTTGCTAGCCCTATGTGCCGCTGACTGATAGGTTTTCTCTCTTCTATCTTGGCTAATTCTAATTGCTGCTGATGCTGAAGCTTAGCTAATTCGAGCTTAAACAATAATTCTGGAGATAACCCTTGAGGAGGTGAAGGTGCTACAATATTTGAAATTACCGGTGGTCCCCCCAGGGGCAACCCACCCTGCCAGTCACCACCCAACTGCGGAAGCGTACCCGGGGTCGGCAAACTACTGGGATGGCTGGGAGTCGAGTGTAGGGGAAGCATGGCCGAAGGGCTCTGAGCACTCAACCCATCTCGCTCACCAGTCACCCTGCCCAGTACACACGTTATCAAATTATCCTTGGTCATGCTGCTAGTAACCGCATGACCAATAGCTGTGGCCCGGCATTGAAGACCGTACCGATCCACACCATCCAACCGCTCGGCAGTAACAGGCCTTTGCAAAAATATCCTAGCATCCTCCTCACAGTTCACCCGATTAACCCTTTCATCATGCTGCTGTTCCTCAGTTTCGACATTACGTACTGTGTCTCCATTCTCCTCTGACCCGGTATAAGACATGATGCTCACAAAAATTTCTCACCACAATATTCAGAAAAGAAGTACCCCAAACTCTTATGTAGCACTATTCACTTGCCAAAAATGTCTGAAGACTCTCAAGTGCTATACTACTTTGCCAAAAAAAAAAAATTAACGTGCCCACTATATTCCTCAATAAAACAAATGACCACAACAATCCTGCAATTATCTCTTAGTTCACAAGATCCTGAGCTAGGTCACCATTTGTTACGATCCAGGTTCTCAAAGACACAGGGCTCTTCAACATTGGACTAGATAATGGCAAAATGCAACAACGGTAACACTAGATCCAACCCCTGCCTTAAACACTGGAAAACAAAACACCATTTCCGCCCTGAGTCGTGCCTGGACAACGAGGTATCCTATGACTCAGTAACTGGTGCACACACACTAGGCTGACGCTCGATGAAACAGCCTATTCTCAAACAGTAAAAGATTACTCGATTAGGTTACACAAAGAAAAGATAGTTAACGTGATTAATTAACGTTACGGTAGATACTCAAATAACTGGCACTCCTGTATTAAAGAAAGTGCAATGCTAGTCCTGCAACATCAACTGGAAACTTCTGAAATAAGTCTGATGCTGGGAAGATGTTCGTAAAGAATCTTGAACAATTATAATGCAGAATACGGGTCACAATAAATGCTAGGACATATAGTAATAACAGGCAGGCGAATAATAAAGGCTGCGCAAAGGTAGTAATGCTCGACAACTAAAGAAATGCTTCGTGACACAACGCAACAGCCTACTAGGGTTGTGCAACTCAACAACAACTTCGGCTCAAAAGTGCAGTGAATAATAATGCTGCATACATATAATAATGGGGCCTTATTTCTAACCAGTGTCTGCTCAGTTAATAAAGTCTAGCTGGGGTATCAAGGCAGGGCAACAATGGGCGAGCATGCGGCTCGTAGCCTAACGTTGTCCGAAGGTGGTATAATGACGATTACGTTATATGACGGGGATGCTCTCTTGATAAATCTAGGTCTCTAATACCTAGTTCTATCCTGGCGATCCCTCAGAAGTCAACACAAAGAGGCAGCACTATGTTGTGAGGGATAGGCTATGGCCCTCTCACACCACAGCGCTGTGCTCGCAAAGTAAACCCACCCAAAGACAACTTAGGCTCCCACAGTACCTGTCGATGTCGTGCAGGGCTTAGCTAACACTGCACACCTCGGAGACAACGACACAGTAACCTTACCCCCAGTCTAGCTTTAGATAACCAAGCAGAATCACTCAACACCTTGCCAGGGAGACATATACCGGTCTACAACCTTCCCGAGAGAGGACACACACGGAAAAGTCCGTCTCTCCAAACCTCATACATAGAAATATCTGAGAGCTTCGCGTACAATACGACTGGCCGACGGTGAACGTCTATGCTGAAACCAGAAGGGATGTTGAGTTTAATAAAGATTAGAGAATGAGAAAGGAGAAGTCGAGAGAGAGAAATAGTATGCAAATTAGCGAGTATGGGGGACAGAATTGCAAAGGATGTAGACGATACGCGTGTCAGGCAAGCTCTGAGCTGGTAAAAAACACGAGGCCGCGATGGGCAGGGACTAGTTGACCACCCGGCCGCCAACGCCGTCAGCACCCAAGCGAGCCGCGTGATAGCTCACCCCGCTGCCAGGTGTACCCCTCACCCTCTCTCGCTCGCCTCCCACACAAGCAACATTTATATTATAGCGAATATAAAATATAAGGCGCGGTCACAGACCTAAACAAAGACCATTTCTAGACTGTCTGTGGCAACACGACACTAATAAAAGAAAGCAGATCATTCTAGGACAACTGTAGCCCATCCCCAAATCCTGGCGAGCGCTAGCGAGCTGCAATGCCCCACGCAACCATTCTGTCAACGCCGGGAGGCGTCACAACATACTATCGTCCCATCAGTTCCAGCTACACACCTCCTCACCCTCCTACACATACTATCGTCCCATCAGTTCCTGCTACACACCTCCTCAGCCTCCTACACATACTATTGACCCATCAGTTCCTCCAACACAACTCCTCACCCTCCTACATGTACTATCGTCCCATCAGTTCCAGCTACACACCTCCTCACCCTCCTACACATACTAACGTCCCATCTGTTCCAGCTACACACCTCTTCACCCTCCTACACATACTATCATCCCATCAGTTCCAGCTACACACCTCCTCACTCTCGTACACATACTATCGTCCCATCAGTGCCAGCTACATACCTCCTACACATACTATCGTCCCATCAGTTCCAGCTACACACCTCCTCACCCTCCTACACATACTATCGTCCCATCAGGTCCAGCTACACACCTCCTCACCCTCCTACACATACTATCGACCCATCAGTTCCAGCTACACACCTTCTCACCCTCCTACACATACTATCGTCCCATCAGTTCCAGCTACACACCTCTTCACCTTCCTACACATACTATCGACCCATCAGTTCCAGCTATACACCTCTTCACCATCCTACACATACTATCGTCCCATCAGTTCCAGCTACACACCTCCTACACATACTATCGTCCCATCAGTTCCAGCTACACACCTCTTCACCCTCCTACACATACTATCGTCCCATCTGTTCCAGCTACACACCTCCTCACCCTCGTACACATACTATCGATCCATCAGTTCCAGCTACACACCTTCTCACCCTCCTATACATACTATCGACCCATCAGTTCCAGCTACACACCTCCTCACCCTCCTACACATACTATCGTACCATCAGTTCCTGCTACACACCTCCTCACCCTCCTACACATACTATCGACCCATCAGTTCCTGCTACACATCTCCTCACCCTCCTACACATATTATCGACCCATCAGTTCCAGCTACACACCTCCTCACCCTCCTATAAATGCTATCGTCCCATCAGTTCCAGCTACACACCTCCTCATCCTCCTACACATTCTATCGTCCCATCAGTTCCAGCTACACACCTCCTCACCCTCCTATACATGCTATCGTCCCATCAGTTCCAGCTACACACCTCCTCACCTTCCTACACATACTATCGTCCCATCAGTTCCAGCTACACACCTCCTCACCCTCCTACACTTGCTATCGTCCCATCAGTTCCAGCTACACACCTCCTCACCCTCCTTCACATGCTATCGACCCATCAGTTCCTGCTACACACCTCCTCACCCTCCTACACATGCTGTCGTCCCATCAGTTCCAGCTACACACCTCCTCACCTTCCTACACATGCTATCGTCCCATCAGTTCCAGCTACACACCTCCTCACCCTCCTACACATGCTATCGACCCATCAGTTCCAGCTACACACCTCCTCACCCTCCTACACATGCTATCGTCCCATCAGTTCCAGCTACACACCTCCTCACCTTCCTACACATGCTATCGTCCCATCAGTTCCAGCTACACACCTCCTTACCCTCCTACACATACTATCGTACCATCAGTTCCTGCTACACAACTCCTCACCCTCCTACACATACTATCGTCCCATCAGTTCTTGCTACACACCTCCTCACCCTCCTACACATACTATCGTTCCATCTGTTCCAGCTACACACCTCCTCACCCTCCTACAAAAGCTATCGTCCCATCAGTACCTGCTAAACACCTCCTCACCCTCCTACACATACTATCGTTCCATCTGTTCCAGCTACACACTTCCTCACCCTCCTACACATACTATCGTCCCATCAGTTCCAGCTACACACCTCCTCACCCTCCTACACATACTATCGTCCCATCAGTTCCTGCTACGCAACTCCTCACCCTCCTACACATACTATCGTCCCATCAGTTCCTGCTACACACCTCCTCACCCTCCTACACATACTATCATCCCATCAGGTCCTGCTACACACCTCCTCACCCTCCTACACATACTATCGTCCCATCAGTTCCAGCTACACACCTCCTCACCCTCCTACACATACTATCGTCCCATCAGTTCCTGCTACACACCTCCTCACCCTCCTACACATACTATTGACCCCTCAGTTCCTGCAACACACCTCCTCACCCTCCTACATGTACTATCGTCCCATCAGTTCCAGCTACACACCTCCTCACCCTCCTACACATACTATCGTCCCATCTGTTCCAGCTACACACCTCCTCACACTCCTACAGATACTATCGTCCCATCAGTTTCAGCTACACACCTGCTCACCCTCCTACACATACTATCGTCCCATCAGTTCCAGCTACACACCTCCTACACATACTATCGTCCCATCAGTCCCAGCTACACACCTCCTCATCCTCCTACACATACTATCGTCCCATCAGGTCTAGCTACACACCTCCTCACCCTCCTACACATACTATCGACCCATCAGTTCCAGCTACACACCTTTTCACCCTCCTACACATACTATCCTCCCATCAGTTCCAGCTACACACCTCTTCACCCTCCTACACATACTATCGACCCATCAGTTCCTGCTACACACCTCCTCACCCTCCTTCACATACTATCGTCCCATCAGTTCCAGCTACACATCTCCTACACATACTATCGTCCCATCACTTCCAGCTACACACCTCTTCACCCTCCTACACATACTATCGTCCCATCTGTTCCAGCTACACACCTCCTCACTCTCCTACACATACTATCGTACCATCAGTTCCAGCTACACACCTCCTCACCCTCCTACACATACTATCGACCGATCAGTTCCAGCTACACACCTCCTCTCCCTCTTACACATACTATCGTTCCATCAGTTCCAGCTACACACCTCCTCATCATCCTACACATACTATCGTCCCATCTGTTCCAGCTACACACCTCCTCACCCTCCTACACATTATATCGTCCCATCAGTTCCAGCTACACACTTCCTCACCCTCCTACACATACTATCGTTCGATCTGTTCCAGCTACACACCTCCTCACCCTCCTACACATACTATCGTCCCATCAGTTCCAGCTACACACCTCTTCACCCCCCTACACATACTATCGTCCCATCTGTTCCAGCTACACACCTCCTCACCGTCCTACACATACTATCGTCCCATCAGTTCCAGCTACACACCTCCTCACCCTCCTACATATGCTATCGTCCCATCAGTTTCAGCTACACACCTCCTCACCTTCCTACACATACTATCGATCCATCAGTTCCTGCCGCACACCTCCTCACCCTCCTACACATACTATCGACCCATCAGTTCCAGCTACACACCTCCTCACCCTCCTACACATACTATCGTACCATCAGTTCCAGCTACACACCTCCTCACCCTCCTACACATACTATCGACCCATCAGTTCCTGCTGCAAACCTCCTCACCCTCCTACACATCCTATCGACCCATCAGTTCCAGCTACACACCTCCTCACCCTCCTACACATACTATCGTCCCATCAGTTCCACCTACACACCTCCTCACCCTCCTACACATACTATCGTCCCATCAGTTCCAGCTACACACCTCCTCACCCTCCTACACATACTATCGACCCATCAGTTCCAGCTACACACCTCCTCACCCTCCTACACATACTATCGACCCATCAGTTCCTGCTACACACCTCCTCACCCTACTACACATATTATCGACCCATCAGTTCCAGCTACACACCTCCTCACCCTCCTACACATGCTATCGTCCCATCAGTTACAGCTACACACCTCCACACCCTCCTACACATACTATCATCACATCAGTTCCAGCTACACACCTCCTCACCTTCCTACACATACTATCGTCCCATCTATTCCAGCTACACACCTCCTACACATACTATCGTCCCATCAGTTCCTGCTACACACCTCCTCACCCTCCTACACATACTATCGACCCATCAGTTCCAGCTACACACCTCCTCACCCTCCTACACATACTATCGACCCATCAGTTCCAGCTACACACCTCCTCACCCTCCTACACATACTATCGTCCCATCAGTTCCAGCTACACACCTCCTCACCCTCCTACACATACTATCGTCCCATCAGTTCCAGCTACACACCTCCTCACCCTCCTACACATACTATCGACCCATCAGTTCCAGCTACACACCTCCTCACCCTCCTACACATGCTATCGTCCCATCAGTTCCAGCTACACACCTCCTCACCTTCCTATAAATGCTATCGTCCCATCAGTTCCAGCTACACACCTCCTCATCCTCCTACACATTCTATCGTCCCATCAGTTCCAGCTACACACCTCCTCACCCTCCTACAGATGCTATCGTCCCATCAGTTCCAGCTACACACCTCACCTTCCTACACATACTATCGTCCCATCAGTTCCAGCTACACACCTCCACACCCTCCTACACATACTATCATCACATCAGTTCCAGCTACACACCTCCTCACCCTCCTACACATATTATCGACCCATCAGTTCCAGCTACACACCTCCTCACCCTCCTACACATGTTATCGTCCCATCAGTTCCAGCTACACACCTGCTCACCCTCCTACACATACTATCATCCCATCAGTTCCAGCAACACACCTCCTCACCCTCCTACACATACTATCGTCCCATCAGTTCCAGCTACACACCTCCTACACATACTATCGTCCCATCAGTTACTGCTACACACCTCCTCACCCTCCTACACATACTATCGACCCATCAGTTCCAGCTACACACATCCTCACCCTCCTACACATACTATCGTCCCATCAGTTCCAGCTACACACCCCCTCACCCTCCTACACATACTATCGTCCCATCAGTTCCAGCTACAGACCTCCTCACCCTCCTACACATACTATCGACCCATCAGTTCCTGCTACACACCTCCTCACCCTCCTACACATACTATCGACCCATCAGTTCCTGCTGCACACCTCCTCACCCTCCTACACATCCTATCGACCCATCAGTTCCAGCTAGACACCTCCTCACCCTCCTACACATACTATCGTCCCATCAGTTCCACTTACACACCTCCTCACCCTCCTACACATGCTATCGTCCCATCAGTTCCAGCTACACACCTCCTCACCCTCCTACACATACTATCGACCCATCAGTTCCAGCTACACACCTCCTCACCCTCCTACACATACTATCGACCCATCAGTTCCTGCTACACCCCTCCTCACCCTACTACACATATTATCGACCCATCAGTTCCAGCTACACACCCCTCACCCTCCTACACATGCTATCGTCCCATCAGTTCCAGCTACACACCTCCTCACCTTCCTATAAATGCTATCGTCCCATCAGTTCCAGCTACACACCTCCTCATCCTCCTACACATTCTATCGTCCCATCATTTCCAGCTACACACCTCCTCACCCTCCTACACATGGTATCGTCCCATCAGTTCCAGCTACACACCTCCTCACCTTCCTACACATACTATCGTCCCATCAGTTCCAGCTACACACCTCCTCACCCTCCTACACTTGCTATCGTCCCATCAGTTCCAGCTACACACCTCTTCACCCTCCTACACATGCTAGCGTCCCATCAGTTCCAGCTACACACCTCCACACCCTCCTACACATACTATCATCACATCAGTTCCAGCTACACACCTCCTCACCCTCCTACACATATTATCGACCCATCAGTTCCAGCTACACACCTCCTCACCCTCCTACACATGTTATCGTCCCATCAGTTCCAGCTACACACCTGCTCACCCTCCTACACATACTATCATCCCATCAGTTCCAGCAACACACCTCCTCACCCTCCTACACATACTATCGTCCCATCAGTTCCAGCTACACACCTCCTACACATACTATCGTCCCATCAGTTCCTGCTACACACCTCCTCACCCTCCTACACATACTATCGACCCATCAGTTCCAGCTACACACATCCTCACCCTCCTACACATACTATCGTCCCATCAGTTCCAGCTACACACCCCCTCACCCTCCTACACATACTATCGTCCCATCAGTTCCAGCTACAGACCTCCTCACCCTCCTACACATACTATCGACCCATCAGTTCCTGCTACACACCTCCTCACCCTCCTACACATACTATCGTCCCATCAGTTCCAGCTACACACCCCCTCACCCTCCTACACATGCTATCGTCCCATCAGTTCCAGCTACACACCTCCTCACCCTCCTACACATACTATCATCCAATCAGTTACAGCTACACACCTCTTCACCCTCCTACACATACTATCGTCCCATCAGTTCCTGCTACACACCTCCTCACCCTCCTACACATACTATCGTCACATCAGTTCCAGCTACACACCTCCTCACCCTCCTACACATGCTATCGTCCCATCAGTTCCTGCTACACACCTCCTCACCCTCCTACACATACTATCGTCCCATCAGTTCCAGCTACACACCTCCTCACCCTCCTACACATACTATCGTCCCATCAGTTCCAGCTACACACCTCCTCACCCTCCTACACATACTATCGTCCCATCAGTTCCAGCTACACACCTCCTCACCCTCCTACACATACTATCGTCCCATCAGTTCCAGCTGCACACCTCCTCACCCTCCTACACATACTATCGACCCCTCAGTTCCAGCTACACACCTCCTCACCCTCCTACACATACTATCGTCCCATCAGTTCCAGCTACACACCTCCTCACCCTTCTACACATACTATCGACCCATCAGTTCCAGCTACACAACTCCTCACCCTCCTACACATACTATCGTCCCATCAGTTCCAGCTACACACCTCCTCACCCTCCTACACATACTATCGACCCATCAGTTCCTGCTACACACCTCCTCCACATACTATCGTCCCATCAGTTCCAGCTACACACCTCCTCACCCTCCTACACATACTATCGTCCCATCAGCTCCTGCTACACACCTCCTCACCCTCCTACCGCCTCTACCGCCAGACGCTGCAGACGCTCTGTCAACGCTCTCACGATATCGATCATAATTTGAGTGTTAACTACTCATCCTCTTCATTCTTGTGCATGAAAGGTGGTTAAGAGCACGTGTAACCATCCTGTAGCTTATTAAGTAACACTGCACGATATTTCGCTATGTATTGACTGATAAACTATGTGTTTATCACAAGACTCCTGCTCGGACAGGGCGCCACTAACGCTATGTGTTTTTTTTTTTTTTTTTTTTTCTTTCTTTTGTAAGCAAACGCTCTCTTCATATTTTATATTAAATCGTAGCCCCTAATTTTACCCATTACCTACTGTAGTAAGTATCAATTTAACTGCCTTGTATGTAAGTAAAGCTTTGCATATTAATTTGCTAATAAACAATATTGTGTACTAAATAACCTGCCTACAGGAACGAACGCCGACGATATTTTGTAAACAAACTTTTTTTGGGGATTATACATATTAAATTCCAGTCAATGTTGTAGCAAATTTAAGTGCATTCATTTATCTTTTCCCCCTAGATATATTCTTGACTTTTTCTCCTCAGACTGATTTTTCTTTAAGCTAAGGGTGGTTATTGTACAAACTAACCTAGCCTAACCCAACCTGCCAAGCTTTTAACCTAATCCAAACCTAGCCTAGCCTATAGCCAGCCAATCTGTTTTTCTTATTAACTCTAGTAGATATTGTATTTAGTATCCTACTGTAACTATACATATCTGTAATTTTAGTTGTTGCTTGCACGATCTTGTAGTAACCTTTGACTGATACTTTTTTGTTTTATCTAAAAAGAGTAGGCTACTGCTTTACTAGGCTACAGTGACACCAGGGCCATCTGTTGATACAGTATATTAACCCCCTGTGTGCAGTCACACTTAATTTTATATAATCTTTACTTAGTGAATTTTATATTTAGTTACATATTCTGTTATATATATATATTTGTTTAAGATTAGGTTATCACACCTGGTAGCCTATTTCTGCGTATTTCAATTTTATTATTTTCGGTTAGGCTATTCAACGCTGGTAGCCTATTGGTGCGTATTTCAATTTAAAAAAAAACTTTTGGTAAGGCTATCGCCCCTGGAAGCCTAATTCTGCATATCTCAATTTTTTTGTTTTCGGTTAGGCTATCACCCCTGATAACCTATTTCTGCGTATTTCAACATATTTGTTTTCGGTTGAAGTGATTGAAGTGTTTCTAAAGTTAGTGAAGTGTTTTAAAGTGAGTTAAGTGTTTTAAAGTGAGTTAAGTGTTTTAAAGTGAGTGAAGTGTATTTTAAGTGAGTGAAGTGATCTGAAGAAACTGACTGTCACCATGCCTCCCACTTGTACGAACTGCGCCGGTAGGTTTGGCGAGTCCATGTTTGCTACTGTCGATCTTCAAGTCTGCCGTCTCTGCCAGCAACGAGAGAATTTGACAGTGAAATTAGATGAAGCCTACAACAAGATCAACGTCCTCACCATGAAGCTGGAATCACTCCAAGAGTTTGTAACACTCAACGTTGGAGTACCACAAACTTCAATTGTCGCCGCAACTCCAGCAGCCACCAACGCCCCAACGTCAACTGCCAACAATTCAACGCCTGCAGTAGCCATTTCAGCTGATGGTTACGATACTCAAGAAACAAATAGTGACTCTCTTCCCCCTCAAGACAACTTCTGTGTCATGAGGAACAACGTTTGCCCCAAGACCAGGAAACCCATACCGATTACCGAGTGTCAAAACCGTTTCCAGATACTCACAGACTCAGATGATGAAGAGGAAATAGAAAAAGTCCGGCTCGTGGGAGACTCGATGATACGAGGTCAGCTCACAGAGTTTTGCGCCAGGGCAACTAAGACCAGGAAGCGTTTTTGTATCCCTGGTGGTGGTGTGGACGACGTAGTTGCTGCAGTTGACGAAGTATCTAAGCTGGCCCCTGCTAATACAATGTACGTCATCCACGTTGGATCCAACGATGTACAGCGAACCCGGTCGGAAGATTTGCTTTTAAAGTCCCAGCAACTGATCAAGTCGTTTAAGGAGAAGTCATCAAGGATCATCGTCTCAGGAATCGTCCCTCGGCTTGGTGTAGAGAGCCGATTTTACAACATTGCCACCAGCACAAATCGTTGTCTAGCAAACCTCTGCAGGAAGGAAAACGTGGGATTCGTCGACACCTGCGAAAATGTCTACTACGATAACTATTTGTTTTCGGACGATGGAGTTCATCTGAACCAGATGAGAGAAGCACGTTTTGGGCATCTTCTCAACAATGCGGTGATGGATTTTCGGAGAAGAAATCGACTCAGCACAGGACAACCGGGAAGGAGGACCGAAGACAGCGAGGACGGCAACCTGCGAAGGAATTAAATGCTAATCCGTCAAGAACCGCGAATTTGGATAAAGCTCCACCAACACGACCCAAATTCAAAACCGCCAGGGATAACGACCGTGGACCGAGAACAGCCATGAATGTAAATGTAGATCCGACCAGAACCAAAAATTTGATTAAAGAACGTTCTGTGAGTTCTAAAACCGCAAATTTAAAGGTTTTCTATGCAAACGCTCGTAGCACACGCAATACATTTTCAGATTTAGAGGAAATAGTGTTTACAGAAAATTATGATGTGATTGGTATTACAGAATCTTGGCTCAATACAGAAGATAGAGACTTTTTAGAAGATTATTCACTTCCCGGTTATGTAATGTTTGAGAAAAGCCGAATAAATAAAAATGGAGGTGGCGTTATAATTTATATCAAAGAAAGTCTTAACCCGACCCTCCTGTCAAAACCTCATATTGTGAACGTTGACACATATTTTGTGCTAATAAAGAATAATAAAGGTACAAAAATAATGCTTGCATTAATATACAGACCTCCAGCTCAATCAGTGCAAACTGACCGAGAAATTTATGAACAAATTGCAGATGTAAGTAACTCACAAGACACCGTATTTTTTGGCGACTTTAATTTACCTGTGACCAAGTGGGGCGATACTCTTACTTCACACTCCGGATATGACTTATAAGCGAACTTGCAAGAGAGTTCACTTTATCAATTTGTTCGATCGCCGACCCTTGGTAATAATGTTCTTGACCTTGTACTTGCAACAAAAGAAGAATTAATAGAGAATTTGAATTTTGGTGATGAATTCAGTAACAGCGACCATCGTACAATGACTTTCACTTTAAAGTTTACTAGTAACGAACCAAATAGCAGCATCGAAAAAGTCCCTAATTTCAAGAAAGCAAACTTTCATAAACTTAGAGCTATGTTTAAAGAAACTGACTGGAGCTTTTTAATTAACAATAACGACATAAATACTTCTTGGGAATTATTTGAAACCACTTACCTAAAAGCAGTGCAGGACTTCATACCATCGAAAATACGGCGTCCAGGCCTTAATAATAAGCCCAAATGGTGGAATAAAGATATTTCCAACTGTCTGCTTGCTAAAAAGTTTGCTAATGATAGATTAAAATCCTTACAAAATGACGAAGAACGGGTGAAATTTGTAGAGCTACGACACAAAGCCAAAAAGTTAATTAAGCAAAGTAAAAAGACCATAGAGTTACATATTGCGAATCAAAGTAAAACAAACCCGAAAGAATTCTATAGTTATATCATAAAGAAAAAAGTAGTTACTTCAACTGTTGGACCGTAGTCGATGAAAATGGAGAATACACCAAAGACGAAGTACAAATGAGTAATGCCCTCAATACCTTCTTTGCATCAGTTTTTACAACGGAAGACCTCAGTGATATCCCTACACCATCGCCGATTCAGATTGATAATTCAGATGCTCTAAGCAATATCACTGTTACAGAGAGAGAAGTATTGAATTGTTTAGATAAACTCAAGGTAAATAAAATGCCTGGACCTGATAAAATCTCACCTAGAGTCCTAAAGGAAGCTAAGGATGAGCTCTCCAAACTATTGACATTGCTATTAAATAAATCATTGCAGTCTGGAAATATGCCTGATCAGTGGAAGCTAGCCAACGTAACACCGATATTCAAAAAAGGCAGAAAATCCCTACCCAGTAACTATCGTCCAATTAGCTTAACCTCAGTTGTATGTAAAATGTTAGAAACACTCATAAGAGACAGACTCGTAAATCACTTATAGGAAAATAACATACTTAAAGATACTCAAAACGGCTTTCGTAAAAAATGTTCCTGTTTAACAAACCTCTTAGACTTCTACCACGATATCCTCAACCTCTACGATGAGAGTAAAGCTGTAGATATTATATACCTTGATTTTCAAAAGGCCTTTGACAAAGTTCCCCACAAACGTTTACTGCTAAAACTAAAAGCGCATGGAATACAAGATGGTGTGTTGAAATGGATAGAAAATTGGCTCAGCGACAGAAAGCAAAGAGTAGTCATAAACGGTAAGGCATCTAAATGGACTAATGTAAGTAGCGGGACACCCCAGGGATCGGTACTAGGACCAATTATCTTTCTAATTTACATCAACGACATAGATGAGGGTCTCACCTGTACAATCTCAAAATTTGCTGACGATACAAAAATTGCAAATAGCGTACTCTCAAAAGAACAAGTTGACGATATGCAACACAATCTAGATAAATTGTCATGTTGGGCCCAAATTTGGCAAATGAGTTTCAATGCGGATAAATTTAAAGTACTACATATCGGATACCAAAATGAGAGAGCAAACTATTTGATGAATGGCACTCAGCTTAAGAATGTAAGCAGAGAAACCGATCTGGGAGTAACAATATCGAGTAACCTAAAACCGAGTCAACAATGTTCAGAAGTTGTTAAGAAGGCAAACAAAATAATTGGCTTTATAGGCAGGTCATTTGAGCATAAATCCAAAGACGTTATCCTAACCCTTTACAATTCCTTAGTCCGCCCTCTTCTGGAATACTGCGTTCAATCCTGGTGCCCTTATTACCAAAATGATATAGACAAGCTAGAACGAGTTCAACATAGAGTTACCAAAATTATACCCTAGCCTAAAATACAAACCATACGAGAAGCATCTTAGAGAAAAAAATCTACTTCCTTTAACCCAGCGCAGATTAAGAGGCGACTTAATTCAAGTGTTCAAAATCATCATCATCGATAAAATGAACTGTAGTAAGTACTTCACTATCGACCAATCTAATTACACGCGGGGAAACGGTTGCAAAATTATTGGTAAATCTTTTAACTCACACGAAGCTAATAATTTCTTCTTCAATCGAGTTGTCAACTTGTGGAATGGGCTTCCCCGAGATGTCATAGACTGCAGCACCGTTGATTCATTTAAACTTCGCATAGACAAATATCTCGCATCAAACCCACGACTGACTGCGTTTGTAAATAAATAACTTTATTTTATCCTCCCCTCAGTTACTAACCCCTCTGTCCCCTACTAACTTCCTAATCCTGCCACGGACATTAGTTCCAGGGCAGTAGTTCCCTTTCCAATGTTCCCTTACCCACTCTAAACCACTGTTTGGACACTTGATCCTCAGTGTTTTGGAGGACAAGCAGCCTAGAAGGGTCAATAGACCTGTTGTTGCTTGATTTCCTTTGTACTCTCTTCCTTTGTACACATACTATCGTCCCATAAGTTCCAGCTACACACCTCCTTACCCTTCTACACATACTATCGTCCCATCAGTTCCAGCTACACACCTCCTCACCCTCCTACACATACTATCGTCCCATCAGTTCCTGCTACACACCTCCTCACCCTCCTACACATACTATCGTCCCATCAGTTCCAGCTACACACCTCCTCACCCTCCTACACTTACTATCGTCCCAACTGTTCCAGCTACACACCTCTTCACCCTCCTATACATACCATCGTCCCATCAGTTCCTGCTACACACCTCATCACCCTCCTACACATACTATCGTCCCATCAGTTCCTGCTACACACCTCCTCACCCTCCTACACATACTATCGTCCCATCAGTTCCAGCTACACACCTCCTCACCCTCCTACACATACTATCGTCCCATCAGTTCCTGCTACACACCTCCTCACCCTCCTACACATACTATCATCCCATCAGTTCCTGCTACACACATCCTCACCCTCCTACACATACTATCATACCATCAGTTCCAGCTACACACCTCCTACACATACTATCGTCCCATCAGTTCCAGCTACACACCTCCTCACCCTCCTACACATACTATCGTCCCATCAGTTCCTGCTACACACCTCCTCACCCTCCTACACATACTATCGACCCATCAGTTCCAGCTACACACCTCCTCACCCTCCTACACATACTATCGTACCATCAGTTCCTGCTACACACCTCCTCACCCTCCTAGACATACTATCGTCCCATCAGTTCATGCTACACACCTCCTCACCCTCCTACATATACTATCGTACCATCAGTTCCAGCTACACACCTTCTCACCCTCCTACACATACTATCAACCAATCAGTTCCAGCTACACATCTCCTCACCCTCCTACACATACTATCGTCCCATAGTTCCTGCTACACACCTCCTCACCCTCCTACACATACTATCGTCCCATCAGTTCCAGCTACACTCCTTCTCACCCTCATACACATACTATCGTACCATCAGTTCCAGCTACACACCTTCTACACATACTATCGTCCCATCAGTTCCAGCTACACACCTCCTCACCCTCCTACACATACTATCGTCCCATCAGTTCCTGCTACACACCTCCTCACCCTCCTACACATACTATCGTACCATCAGTTCCAGCTACACACCTCCTCACCCTCCTACACATACTATCGACCCATCAGTTCCAGCTACACACCTCCTCACCCTCCTACACATACTATCGTACCATCAGTTCCAGCTACACACCTCCTACACATACTATCGTCCCATCAGTTCCAGCTACACACCTCCTCACCCTCCTACACATACTATCGTCCCATCAGTTCCTGCTACACACCTCCTCACCCTCCTACACATACTATTGTCCCATCAGTTCCTGCTACACACCTCCTCACCCTCCTACACATACTATCGTACCATCAGTTCCAGCTACACACCTCCTCACCCTCCTACACATACTATCGACCCATCAGTTCCTGCTACACACCTCCTCACCCTCCTACACATACTATCGTACCATCAGTTCCAGCTACACACGTCCTACACATACTATCGTCCCATCAGTTCCAGCTACACACCTCCTCACCCTTCTACACATACTATCGTCCCATCAGTTCCTGCTACACACCTCCTCACCCTCCTACACATACTATCGTACCATCAGTTCCTGCTACACACATCCTCACCCTCCTACACATACTATCAACCCCTCAGTTCCAGCTACACACCTTCTCACCCTCCTACACATACTATCGTCCCATCAGTTCCTGCTACACACATCTTCACCCTCCTACACATACTATCGTCCCATCAGTTCCAGCTACACACATACTATCGTCCCATCAGTTCCTGCTACACACCTCCTCACCGTCCTACACATACTATCGTCCCATCAGTTCCAGCTACACACCTTCTCAGCCTCATGCACATACTATCGTACCATCAGTTCCTGCTACACACCTGCTCATCCTCCTACACATACTATCGACCCATCAGTTCCTGCTACACACCTCCTCACCCTCCTACACATACTATCGTCCCATCAGTTCCAGCTACACACCTTCTCACCCTCCTACACATACTATCGTACCATCAGTTCCTGCTACACACCTCCTCACCCTCCTACACATACTATCATCCCATCAGTTCCAGCTACACACCTCCTCACCCTCCTACACATACTATCGGCCCATCAGTTCCAGCTACACACCTCCTCACCTTCCTACACATGCTATCGTCCCATCAGTTCCTGCTACACACCTCCTACACATGCTATCGTCCCATCAGTTCCAGCTACACACCTCCTCACCCTCCTACACATACTATCGTCCCATCAGTTCCAGCTACACACCTCCTCACCCTCCTACACATACTATCGTCTCATCAGTTCCAGCTACACACCTCCTCACCCTCCTACACATACTATCGACCCATCACTTCCAGCTACACACCTCCTCACCCTCCTACACATACTATCGACCCATCAGTTCCAGCTACACACCTCCTCACCCTCCTACACATACTATCGTCCCATCAGTTCCAGCTACACACCTCCTCACCCTCCTACACACACTATCGTCCCATCAGTTCCTGCTACACACCTCCTACACATACTATCGTCCCATCAGTTCCAGCTACAGACCTCCTCACCCTCCTACACATACTATCGTCCCATCAGTTCCAGCTACACACCTCCTCACCCTCCTACACATACTATCGTCCCATCTGTTCCAGCTACACACCTCCTCACCCTCCTACACATACTATCGTCCCATCAGTTCCTGCTACACACCTCCTCACCCTCCTACACATACTATCGTACCATCAGTTCCAGCTACACACCTCCTCACCCTCCTACACATACTATCGACCCATCAGTTCCTGCTACACACCTCCTCACCCTCCTACACATACTATCGTACCATCAGTTCCAGCTACACACCTCCTACACATACTATCGTCCCATCAGTTCTAGCTACACACCTCCTCACCCTCCTACACATACTATCGTCCCATCAGTTCCTGCTACACACCTCCTCACCCTCCTACACATACTATCGTCCCATCAGTTCCTGCTACACACCTCCTCACCCTCCTACACATACTATCGTACCATTAGTTCCAGCAACACACCTCCTCACCCTCCTACACATACTATCGACCCATCAGTTCCTGCTACACACCTCCTCACCCTCCTACACATACTATCGTACCATCAGTTCCAGCTACACACCTCCTACACATACTATCGTCCCATCAGTTCCAGCTACACACCTCCTCACCCTCCTACACATACTATCGTCCCATCAGTTCCTGCTACACACCTCCTCACCCTCCTACACATACTATCGTACCATCAGTTGCTGCTACACACATCCTCACCCTCCTACACATACTATCGACCTATCATATCCAGCGACACACCTTCTCACCCTCCTACACATACTATCGTCCCATCAGTTCCTGCTACACACATCTTCACCCTCCTACACATACTATCGTCCCATCAGTTCCAGCTACACACATACTATCGTCCCATCAGTTCCTGCTACACACCTCCTCACCGTCCTACACATACTATCGTCCCATCAGTTCCAGCTACACACCTTCTCACCCTCCTGCACATACTAGCGTCCCATCAGTTCCAGCTACACACCTCCTCACCGTCCTACACATACTATCGTCCCATCAGTTCCTGCTACACACCTCCTCACCCTCCTACACATACTATCGTACCATCAGTTCCAGCTACACACCTCCTCACCCTCCTACACATACTATCGACCCATCAGTTCCTGCTACACACCTCCTCACCCTCCTACACATACTATCGTACCATCAGTTCCAGCTACACACCTCCTACACATACTATCGTCCCATCAGTTCCAGCTACACACCTCCTCACCCTCCTACACATACTACCGTCCCATCAGTTCCTGCTACACACCTCCTCACCCTCCTACACATACTATCGTCCCATCAGTTCCTGCTACACACCTCCTCACCCTCCTACACATACTATCGTACCATCAGTTCCAGCTACACACCTCCTCACCCTCCTACACATACTGTCGACCCATCAGTTCCTGCTACACACCTCCTCACCCTCCTACACATACAATCGTACCATCAGTTCCAGCTACACACCTCCTACACATACTATCGTCCCATCAGTTCCAGCTACACACCTCGTCACCCTCCTACACATACTATAGTCCCATCAGTTCCTGCTACACACCTCCTCACCCTCCTACACATTCTATCGTACCATCAGTTGCTGCTACACACATCCTCACCCTCCTACACATACTATCGACCTATCAGATCCAGCGACACACCTTCTCACCCTCCTACACATACTATCGTCCCATCAGTTCCTGCTACACACATCTTCACCCTCCTACACATACTATCGTTCCATCAGTTCCAGCTACACACATACTATCGTCTCATCAGTTCCAGCTACACACCTCCTCACCGTCCTACACATACTATCGTCCCATCAGTTCCAGCTACACACCTTCTCACCCTCCTGCACATACTATCGTACTATCAGTTCCTGCTACACACCTCCTCACCCTCCTACACATACTATCGACCCATCAGTTCCTGCTACACACCTCCTCACACTCCTACACATACTATCGTCCCATCAGTTCCAGCTACACACAATCTCACCCTCCTACACATACTATCGTCCCATCAGTTCCTGCTACACACCTCCTCACCCTCCTACACATACTATCGTCCCATCAGTTCCAGCTACACACCTTCTCACCCTCCTACACATACTATCGTACCATCAGTTCCTGCTACACACCTCCTCACCCTCCTACACATACTATCATCCCATCAGTTCCAGCTACACACCTCCTCACCCTCCTACACATACTATCGGCCCATCAGTTCCAGCTACACACCTCCTCACCTTCCTACACATGCTATCGTCCCATCAGTTCCTGCTACACACCTCCTACACATGCTATCGTCCCATCAGTTCCAGCTACACACCTCCTCACCCTCCTACACATACTATCGTCCCATCAGTTCCAGCTACACACCTCCTCACCCTCCTACACATACTATCGTCCCATCAGTTCCAGCTACACACCTCCTCACCCTCCTACACATACTATCAACCCATCAGTTCCAGCTACACACCTCCTCACCCTCCTACACATACTATCGACCCATCAGTTCCAGCTAAACACCTCCTCACCCTCCTACACATACTATCGTCCCATCAGTTCCAGCTACACACCTCCTCACCCTCCTACACACACTATCGTCCCATCAGTTCCTGCTACACACCTCCTACACATAGTATCGTCCCATCAGTTCCAGCTACAGACCTCCTCACCCTCCTACACATACTATCATCCCATCAGTTCCAGCTGCACACCTCCTCACCCTCCTACACATACTATCGTCCCATCAGTTCCAGCTACACACTTCCTCACCCTCCTACATATACTATCGTCCCATCAGTTCCAGCTACACACCTCCTCACCCTCCTACACATACTATCGACCCATCAGTTCCAGCTACACACCTCCTCACCCTCCTACACATGCTATCGTCCCATCAGTTCCTGCTACACACCTCCTCACCCTCCTACAAATACTATCGTCCCTTCAGTTCCAGCTACACACCTCCTCACCCTCCTACACATACTATCATCCCATCAGTTCCTGCTACACACCTACTCACCCTCCTACACATACTATCGTCCCATCAGTTCCAGATACACACCTCCTCACCCTCCTACACATACTATCGTCCTATCAGTTCCAGCTACACAGCTCCTCACCCTCCTACACATACTATCGTCCCATTAGTTCCTGCTACACACCTCCTCACCCTCCTACACATACTATCGTCCCATCAGTTCCAGCTACACACCTCCTCACCCTCCTACACATACTATCGTCCCATCAGTTCCTGCTACACACCTCCTCACCCTCGTACACATACTATCGTACCATCTGTTCCAGCTACACACCTCCTCACTCTCTTACACATACTATCAACCCATCAGTTCCAGCTACACACCTCCTCACCCTCCTACACATACTATCATACCATCAGTTCCAGCTACACACCTCTTCACCCTCCTACACATACTATCGTCTCATCAGTTCCTGCTACACACCTCACCCTCCTACACATAGTATCGACCCATCAGTTCCAGCTACACACCTCCTCACCCTCCTACACATACTATCGACCCATCAGTTCCAGCTACACACCGTCTCACCCTCCTACACATACTATCGTCCCATCAGTTCCAGCTACACACCTCCTCAGCCTCCTACACATACTTTCGTCCCATCAGTTCCTGCTACACACCTCCTCACCCTCCTACACATACTATCGTCCCATCAGTTCCAGCTACACACCTCCTCACCCTCCTACACATACTATCGTACCATCAGTTCCAGCTACACACCTCCTCACCCTCCTACACATACTATCAACCCATCAGTTCCAGCTACCAACCTCCTCACCCTCCTACACATACTATCATCCCATCAGTTCCAGCTACACACCTCCTCACCCTCCTACACATACTATCGACCCATCAGTTCCAGCTACACACCTCCTCACCCTCCTACACATATTATCGACCCATCAGTTACAGCTACACACCTCCTCACCCTCCTACACATACTATCGTACCATCAGTTCCAGCTACACACGTCCTCACCCTCCTACACATACTATCATCCCATCAGTTCCAGCTACACACCTCCTCACCCTCCTACACATACTATCATCCCATCAGTTCCAGCTACACACCTCCTCACCCTCCTACACATGCTATCGACCCATCAGTTCCAGCTACACACCTCCTCACCCTCCTACACATACTATCGTCCCATCAGTTCCAGCTACACACCTCCTCACCCTCCTACACATACTATCATCCCATCAGTTCCAGCTACACACCTCCTCACCCTCCTACACATACTATCGTCCCATCAGTTCCAGCTACACACCTCCTCACCCTCCTACACATACTATCATCCCATCAGTTCCAGCTACACACCTCCTCACCCTCCTACACATACTATCGACCCATCAGTTCCAGCTACACACCTCCTACACATACTATCGTCCCATCAGTTCCAGCTACACACCTCCTCACCCTCCTACACATACTATCGTCCCATCAGTTCCTGCTACACACCTCCTCACCCTCCTACACATACTATCGTACCATCAGTTCCTGCTACACACATCCTCACCCTCCTACACATACTATCGACCCATCAGTTCCAGCTACACACCTTCTCACCCTCCTACACATACTATCGTCCCATCAGTTCCTGCTACACACATCTTCACCCTCCTACACATACTATCGTCCCATCAGTTCCAGCTACACACATACTATCGTCCCATCAGTTCCTGCTACACACCTCCTCACTGTCCTAAACATACTATCGTCCCATCAGTTCCAGCTACACACCTCCTCATCCTCCTACACATTGCAAATAGCGTACTCTCAAAAGAACAAGTTGACGATATGCTACACAATCTAGATAAATTGTCATGTTGGGCCCAAATTTGGCAAATGAGTTTCAATGCGGATAAATGTAAAGTACTACATGTCGGATACCTAAATGAGAAAGCAAACTATTCGATGAATGGCACTCAGCTTAAGAATGTAAACAGAGAAACTGATCTGGTAGTAACAATATCGAGTAACCTAAAACCGAGTCAACAATGTTCAGAAGTTGTTAAGAAGGCAAACAAAATAATTGGCTTTATAGGCAGGTCATTTGAGCATAAATCCAAAGAAGTTATCCTAACCCTTTACAATTCCTTAGTCCCCCTCTTCCTGGAATACTGCGTTTATCCTGTGCCCTTATTGTCAAAAAGATATAAACAAGCTAGAACGAGTTCAACGTAGAGTTACCAAAATGATACCTAGCCTAAAGAACAAACCATACGAAGAGCGTCTTAGAGAATTAAATCTATTTCCTTTAACCCAGCGCAGATTAAGAGGCGACTTAATTCAAGTGTTCAAAATCATCAAAGGCATCGACAATATGAACTGTAGTAAGTACTTCACTATCGACCAATCTAATTACACGCGGGGAAACGGTTGCAAAATTATTGGTAAATCTTTTAACTCGCACGAATCTAAGAATTTCTTCTTCAATCGAGTTGTCAACTTGTCGAATGGGCTTCCCCGAGATGTTATAGACTGCAGCACCGTTGATTCATTTAAATTCCGCCTACACAAATATCTCGCATCAAACCCGCGACTGACTGCGTTTGTAAATGAATAACTTTATCCTCCCCTCAGTTACTAACCCATATGTCCCCTACTAACTTCCTAGTCCTGCCACGTTAGTGGCAGGGCAGTAGTTCCCTTTCCAATGTTCCCTTACCCACTCTAAACCACTGTTTGGACACTTGATCCTCAGTGTTTTGGAGGACAAGCAGCCTAGAAGGGTCACTAGACCTGTTGTTGCTTGATTTCCTTTGTACTCCTTTGTACTCCTTTGTACATACTATCGACCCATCAGTTCCTGCTACACACCTCCTCACCCCCCTACACATCTATCGTCCCATCAGTTCCAGCTACACACAATCCTCCCTCCTACACATACTATCGTCCCATCAGTTCCTGCTACACACCTCCTCACCCTCCTACACATACTATCGTCCCATCAGTTCCAGCTACACACCTTCTCACCCTCCTACACATACTATCGTACCATCAGTTCCTGCTACACACCTCCTCACCCTCCTACACATACTATCATCCCATCAGTTCCAGCTACACACCTCCTCACCCTCCTACACATACTATCGACCCATCAGTTCCAGCTACACACCTCCTCACCCTCCTACACATACTATCGCTCCATAGTTCCTGCTACACACCTCCTACACATACTATCGTCCCATCAGTTCCAGCTACACACCTCCTCACCCTCCTACACATACTATCGACCCATCAGTTCCAGCTACACACCTCCTCACCCTCCTACACATACTATCGACCCATCAGTTCCAGCTACACACCTCCTCACCCTCCTACACATACTATCGTCCCATCAGTTCCAGCTACACACCTCCTCACCCTCCTACACATACTATCGTCCCATCAGTTCCTGCTACACACCTCCTACACATACTATCGTCCCATCAGTTCCAGCTACACACCTCCTCACCCTCCTACACATACTATCGTCCCATCAGTTCCAGCTACACACCTCCTCACCCTCCTACACATACTATCGACCCATCAGTTCCAGCTACACACCTCCTCACCCTCCTACACATGCTATCGTCCCATCAGTTCCTGCTACACACCTCCTCACCCTCCTACATATACTATCGTCCCATCAGTTCCAGCTACACACCTCCTCACACTCCTACACATACTATCATCCCATCAGTTCCTGCAACACACCTTCTCACCCTCCTACAAATACTATCGTCCCATCAGTTCCAGATACACACCTCCTCACCCTCCTACACGTACTATCGACCCATCAGTTCCAGCTACACAGCTCCTCACCCTCCTACACATACTATCGTCCCATTAGTTCCTGCTACACACACCTCCTCACCCTCCTACACATACTATCGTCCCATCAGTTCCAGCTACACACCTCCTCACCCTCCTACACATACTATCGTCCCATCAGTTCCTGCTACACACCTCCTCACCCTCCTACACATACTATCGTACCATCTGTTCCAGCTACACACCTTCTCACTCTCCTACACATACTATCAACCCATCAGTTCCAGCTACACACCTCCTCACCCTCCTACACATACTATCATACCATCAGTTCCAGCTACACACCTCCTCACCCTCCTACACATACTATCGTCCCATCAGTTCCTGCTACACACCTCACCCTCCTACACATACTATCGACCCATCAGTTCCAGCTACACACCTCCTCACCCTCCTACACATACTATCGTACCATCAGTTCCTGCTACACACCGTCTCACCCTCCTACACATACTATCGTCCCATCAGTTCCAGCTACACACCTCCTCACCCTCCTACACATACTATCGTCCCATCAGTTCCTGATACACACCTCCTCACCCTCCTACACATACTATCGTCCCATCAGTTGCAGCTACACACCTCCTCACCCTCCTACACATGCTATCAACCCATCAGTTCCTGCTACACACCTCCTCACCCTCCTACACATACAATCGTACCATCAGTTCCAGCTACACACCTCCTCACCCTCCTACACATATTATCGACCCATCAGTTCCAGCTACACACCTCCTCACCCTCCTACACATACTATCGTACCATCAGTTCCAGCTACACACCTCCTCACCTTCCTACACATACTATCATCCCTTCAGTTCCAGCTACACACCTCCTCACCCTCTTACACATACTATCGACCCATCAGTTCCAGCTACACACCTCCTCACCCTCCTACACATACTATCAACCCATCAGTTCCAGCTACACACCTCCTCACCCTCCTACACATACTATCGCCTCATCAGTTCCAGCTACATACCTCCTCACGCTCCTACACATACTATCAACCCATCAGTTCCAGCTACACACCTCCTCACCCTCCTACACATGCTATCGTCCCATCAGTTCCAGCTACACACCTCCTCACCCTCCTACACATACTATCGTCCCATCAGTTCCAGCTACACACCTCCTCACCCTCCTACACATTCTATCATCCCATCAGTTCCAGCTACACACCTCCTCACCCTCCTACACATACTATCATCACATCAGTTCCAGCTACAAACCTCCTCACCCTCCTACACATGCTATCGACCCATCAGTTCCAGCTACACACCTCCTCACCCTCCTACACATACTATCGTCCCATCAGTTCCAGCTACACACCTCCTCACCCTCCTACACCTACTATCATCCCATCAGTTCCAGCTACACACCTCCTCACCCTCCTACACATACTATCGTCCCATCAGTTCCAGCTACACACCTCCTCACCCTCCTACACATACTATCATCCCATCAGTTCCAGCTACACACCTCCTCACCCCCCTACACATACTGTCGACCCATCAGTTCCAGCTACACACCTCCTCACCCTCCTACACATACTATCAACCCATTAGTTCCAGCTACACACCTCCTAACCCTCCTACACATACTATCGTCCCATCAGTTCCAGCTACACCTCCTCACCCTCCTACACATAATATCGACCCATCAGTTCCAGCTACACACCTCCTCACCCTCCTACACATACTATCGACCCATCAGTTTCCAGCTACACCTCCTAACCCTCCTACACATACTATCGTCCCATCAGTTCCAGCTACACACCTCCTCACCCTCCTACACATACTATCGACCCATCAGTTCCAGCTACACACCTCCTCACCCTCCTACACATACTATCATCCCATCTACACACCTCCTCACCCTCCTACACATACTATCGTCCCATCAGTTCCAGCTACACACCTCCTCACCCTCCTACACATACTATCGTCCCATCAGTTCCTGCTACACACCTTGTCACCCTCCTACACATACTATCGTCCCATCTGTTCCTGCTACACACCTCCTCACCCTCCTACATATACTATCGTCCCATCAGTTCCAGCTACACACCTCCTCACACTCCTACACATACTATCATCCCATCAGTTCCTGCTACACACCTTCTCACCCTCCTACACATACTATCGTCCCATCAGTTCCAGATACACACCTCCTCACCCTCCTACACGTACTATCGACCCATCAGTTCCAGCTACACAGCTCCCCACCCTCCTACACATACTATCGTCCCATTAGTTCCTGCTACACACCTCCTCACCCTCCTACACATACT
Organism: Paralithodes platypus; assembly: GCA_032716605.1. Lineage (NCBI taxonomy): Eukaryota > Metazoa > Arthropoda > Malacostraca > Decapoda > Lithodidae > Paralithodes > Paralithodes platypus. The sequence continues at coordinate 14,967,227 of CM064563.1, read as the reverse complement.
ATCGTCCCATCAGTTCCAGCTACACACCTCCTCACCCTCCTACACATACTATCGTCCCATCAGTTCCTGCACACACCTCCTCACCCTCCTACACATACTATCGTACCATCTGTTCCAGCTACACACCTCCTCACTCTCCTACACATACTATCAACCCATCAGTTCCAGCTACACACCTCCTCACCCTCCTACACATACTATCATACCATCAGTTCCAGCTACACACCTCCTCACCCTCCTACACATACTATCGTCCCATCAGTTCCTGCTACACACCTCACCCTCCTACACATACTATCGACCCATCAGTTCCAGCTACACACCTCCTCACCCTCCTACACATACTATCGACCCATCAGTTCCAGCTACACACCGTCTCACCCTCCTACACATACTATCGTCCCATCAGTTCCAGCTACACACCTCCTCACCCTCCTACACATACTATCGTCCCATCAGTTCCTGATACACACCTCCTCACCCTCCTACACATACTATCGTCCCATCAGTTGCAGCTACACACCTCCTCACCCTCCTACACATGCTATCAACCCATCAGTTCCTGCTACACACCTCCTCACCCTCCTACACATACAATCGTACCATCAGTTCCAGCTACACACCTCCTCACCCTCCTACACATATTATCGACCCATCAGTTCCAGCTACACACCTCCTCACCCTCCTACACATACTATCGTACCATCAGTTCCAGCTACACACCTCCTCACCTTCCTACACATACTATCATCCCATCAGTTCCAGCTACACACCTCCTCACCCTCTTACACATACTATCGACCCATCAGTTCCAGCTACACACCTCCTCACCCTCCTACACATACTATCAACCCATCAGTTCCAGCTACACACCTCCTCACCCTCCTACACATACTATCGTCCCATCAGTTCCAGCTACATACCTCCTCACGCTCCTACACATACTATCAACCCATCAGTTCCAGCTACACACCTCCTCACCCTCCTACACATGCTATCGACCCATCAGTTCCAGCTACACACCTCCTCACCCTCCTACACATACTATCGTCCCATCAGTTCCAGCTACACACCTCCTCACCCTCCTACACATTCTATCATCCCATCAGTTCCAGCTACACACCTCCTCACCCTCCTACACATACTATCATCACATCAGTTCCAGCTACAAACCTCCTCACCCTCCTACACATGCTATCGACCCATCAGTTCCAGCTACACACCTCCTCACCTTCCTACACATACTATCGTCCCATCAGTTCCAGCTACACACCTCCTCACCCTCCTACACCTACTATCATCCCATCAGTTCCAGCTACACACCTCCTCACCCTCCTACACATACTATCGTCCCATCAGTTCCAGCTACACACCTCCTCACCCTCCTACACATACTATCATCCCATCAGTTCCAGCTACACACCTCCTCACCCCCCTACACATACTGTCGACCCATCAGTTCCAGCTACACACCTCCTCACCCTCCTACACATACTATCAACCCATTAGTTCCAGCTACACACCTCCTAACCCTCCTACACATACTATCGTCCCATCAGTTCCAGCTACGCACCTCCTCACCCTCCTACACATAATATCGACCCATCAGTTCCAGCTACACACCTCCTCACCCTCCTACACATACTATCGACCCATCAGTTCCAGCTACACACCTCCTAACCCTCCTACACATACTATCGTCCAATCAGTTCCAGCTACACACCTCCTCACCCTCCTACACATACTATCGACCCATCAGTTCCAGCTACACACCTCCTCACCCTCCTACACATACTATCATCCCATCTACACACCTCCTCACCCTCCTACACATACTATCGTCCCATCAGTTCCAGCTACACACCTCCTCACCCTCCTACACATACTATCGTCCCATCAGTTCCTGCTACACACCTTGTCACCCTCCTACACATACTATCGTCCCATCTGTTCCTGCTACACACCTCCTACACATACTATCGTCCCATCAGTTCCAGCTACACACCTCCTCACCCTCCTACACATAGTATCGTCCCATCAGTTCCAGCTACACACCTCCTCACCCTCCTACACATACTATCGACCCATCAGTTCCAGCTACACACCTCCTCACCCTCCTACACATACTATCGTCCCATCAGTTCCTGCTACATACCTCCTCACCCTCCTACACATACTATCGTCCCATCTGTTCCAGCTACACAACGCCTCACCCTCCTACACATACTATCGTCCCATCAGTTCCTGCTACACACCTCCTCACCCTCCTACACATACTATCGTCCCATCAGTTCCAGCTACACACCTCTTCACCCTCCTACACATACTATCATCCCATCAGTTCCACCTACACACCTCCTCACCCTCCTACACATGCTATCGTCCCATCAGTTCCAGCTGCACACCTCCTCACCCTCCTACATATGCTATCGACCCATCAGTTCCAGCTACACACCTCCTCCACATACTATCGTCCCATCAGTTCCAGCTACACACCTCCTCACCCTCCTACACATACTATCGTCCCATCAGTTCCAGATACACACCTCCTCACCCTCCTACACATACTATCGACCCATCAGTTCCAGCTACACAGCTCCTCACCCTCCTACACATACTATCGTCCCATTAGTTCCTGCTACACACCTCCTCACCCTCCTACACATACTATCGTCCCATCAGTTCCAGCTACACACCTCCTCACCCTCCTACACATACTATCGTCCAATCAGTTCCTGCACCCACCTCCTCACCCTCCTACACATACTATCGTACCATCTGTTCCAGCTACACACCTCCTCACTCTCCTACACATACTATCAACCCATCAGTTCCAGCTACACACCTCCTCACCCTCCTACACATACTATCATACCATCAGTTCCAGCTACACACCTCCTCACCCTCTTACACATACTATCGTCCCATCAGTTCCTGCTACACACCTCACCCTCCTACACATACTATCGACCCATCAGTTCCAGCTACACACCTCCTCACCCTCCTACACATACTATCGACCCATCAGTTCCAGCTACACACCGTCTCACCCTCCTACACATACTATCGTCCCATCAGTTCCAGCTACACACCTCCTCACCCTCCTACACATACTATCGTCCCATCAGTTCCTGCTACACACCTCCTCACCCTCCTACACATACTATCGTCCCATCAGTTCCAGCTACACACCTCCTCACCCTCCTACACATGCTATCAACCCATCAGTTCCTGCTACACACCTCCTCACCCTCCTACACATACTATCGTACCATCAGTTCCAGCTACACACCTCCTCACCCTCCTACACATATTATCGACCCATCAGTTCCAGCCACACACCTCCTCACCCTCCTACACATACTATCGTACCATCAGTTCCAGCTACACACCTCCTCACCCTCCTACACATACTATCATCCAATCAGTTCCAGCTACACACCTCATCACCCTCCTACACATACTATCAACCCATCAGTTCCAGCTACACACCTCCTCACCCTCCTACACATACTATCGTCTCATCAGTTCCAGCTACATACCTCCTCACGCTCCTACACATACTATCAACCCATCAGTTCCAGCTACACACCTCCTCACCCTCCTACACATGCTATCGACCCATCAGTTCCAGCTACACACCTCCTCACCCTCCTACACATACTATCGTCCCATCAGTTCCAGCTACACACCTCCTCACCCTCCTACACATACTATCATCCCATCAGTTCCAGCTACACACCTCCTCACCCTCCTACACATACTATCATCCCATCAGTTCCAGCTACACACCTCCTCACCCTCCTACACATGCTATCGACCCATCAGTTCCAGCTACACACCTCCTCACTCTCCTACACCTACTATCGTCCCATCAGTTCCAGCTACACACCTCCTCACCCTCCTACACATACTATCATCCCATCAGTTCCAGCTACACACCTCCTCACCCTCCTACACATACTATCGTCCCATCAGTTCCAGCTACACACCTCCTCACCCTCCTACACATACTATCATCCCATCAGTTCCAGCTACACACCTCCTCACCCCCCTACACATACTATCGACCCATCAGTTCCAGCTACACACCTCCTCACCCTCCTACACATACTATCGAACCATCAGTTCCTGCTACACACCTCCTCACCCTCCTACACATACTATCATCCCATCAGTTCCAGCTACACACCTCCTCACCCTCCTACACATACTATCGACCCATCAGTTCCAGCTACACACCTCCTAACCCTCCTACACATACTATCGTCCCATCAGTTCCAGCTACACACCTCCTCACCCTCCTACACATAATATCGACCCATCAGTTCCAGCTACACACCTCCTCACCCTCCTACACATACTATCGACCCATCAGTTCCAGCTACACACCTCCTAACCCTCCTACACATACTATCGTCCCATCAGTTCCAGCTACACACCTCCTCACCCTCCTACACATACTATCGACCCATCAGTTCCAGCTACACACCACCTCACCCTCCTACACATACTATCATCCCATCTACACACCTCCTCACCCTCCTACACATACTATCGTCCCATCAGTTCCAGCTACACACCTCCTCACCCTCCTACACATACTATCGTCCCATCAGTTCCTGCTACACACCTTGTCACCCTCCTACACATACTATCGTCCCATCTGTTCCTGCTACACACCTCCTACACATACTATCGTCCCATCAGTTCCAGCTACACACCTCCTCACCCACCTACACATAGTATCGTCCCATCAGTTCCAGCTACACACCTCCTCACCCTCCTGCACATACTATCGACCCATCAGTTCCAGCTACACACCTCCTCACCCTCCTACACATACTATTGTCCCATCAGTTCCTGCTACACACCTCCTCACCCTCCTACACATACTATCGTCCCATCTGTTCCAGCTACACACCTCCTCACCCTCCTACACATACTATCGTCCCATCAGTTCCTGCTACACACCTCCTCACCCTCCTACACATACTATCGTCCCATCAGTTCCATCTACACACCTCTTCACCCTCCTACACATACTATCATCCCATCAGTTCCACCTGCACACCTCCTCACCCTCCTACACATGCTATCGTCCCATCAGTTCCAGCTGCACACCTCCTCATCCTCCTACATATGCTATCGACCCATCAGTTCCAGCTACACACCTCCTCCACATACTATCGTCCCATCAGTTCCAGCTACACACCTCCTCACCCCCCTACACATACTATCGACCCCTCAGTTCCAGCTACACACCTCCTCACCCACCTACACACACTATCGTCCCATCAGTTCCAACTACACACCTCCTCACCCTCCTACACATACTATCGTCCCATCAGTTCCAGCTACACACCTCCTCACCCTCCTCCACCATTCTCGTAGCTCTGCTCTGTTCGTTTGCCACTGCATCAACATGCATGACTATGTTATTACTGTTACTATTATCATAATTATTGACCGTGCCTGTACAATCGTTGATAATGTTAAAAGTGTACCTCATAACCTGCCTGCTCAGTGTTCTATCTATCTATCTACCTATTTCCTGACACCGCGATCTCCGAGGGGTGACCACGAACTAACCGCCCCCATGCACCTCTGTCCCCAGTCAGTCGACGCCCCTCCCCCCAACCAGCACCGCCTTCGTTCATATACTTCCTCACTTCATCCTTTCACCTCTCTTTCGGTCTACCTCTCCCTCTCTGTCCCTCCACCTCGCTCAGTGTTGATGATAGTTATTGAGGGAAAAACGTTTCTGTAATACCAAGTTTAGTTCTGTAGTGTGAAACAGAGTCACATAACTGGTTTTATTTTAGTATTGTCAGTCATTATAATTCATATACTACATTTATTCATCCTCGACAAATATTGTCCCCAAACTAATGTGCATTAGTCTGGAAACATTTCCAAAAAATTAGACAACACAAATTTTGAAACTTTGTTGTGAGAATCCCGTTATCCTTGATACCTTACCTTTTGATGTGTTCGCCACTCTTCTAGCGGCACCAAGGAGCGTGACGCCCCTCGTTATGGCTGGTGATTTGGTGCAGTAGACTGTTTGAAGCGACAGCTCGCTCCCTTGCGAGGATGGGCTCATCTGGCACTTTTTGCAGTTCGACATCTAGGGATCTCTTGAAGTTGTCTAACGAGATGTCCCTCATGTCTCTTACTCGCCGTGGGAGTTTGTTGAAGAGACGTGGGCCTCTGTGTGATAACCAGCCCTCTCGCAGAGAGCCCATAGCACCCCTGTTATTCATCCGGGGGATTTCGCATTCCCAGCCTCTCCTATCACTGAATTTCATGACTATCGGAGTATGTAGGTTTGGTACTAAACCCTCTGCGATTTTCCACGTGTATATTATTAGGAAACGTTCTCTTCTACGTTCCAGTGAGTACAGATTCAGTGCTCTTAAACGCTCCCAATAGTGTAGATGTTTTATCGAACTTATATGCGAAGTGAGTAAAGATGGGACTATGGATGAAGAGGTGCGGGAGAGGGTACAACAGGGGAAGAGGGTTGTAGGAACGCTAAAAGCAGTAACAAGAAATAGGGTGGTCAGTATGGAAGTGAAGAAGTCCTTGCATGACAGTGTGGTAATCCCGACACTAACTTACGGAAGCGAAGCATGGACGTTGGTTGAGAGACTCAGACCAAGAGTGAGAGCAGTAGAAATGAATTACTTAAGGAGTGCGTGCGGAGTTACATGGAGGGATAGACAGACTAATGAGGAAGTAAGAAGGAGGTGTGGTGTGGAGGTAGATGTGCTGGAAAGTGTGAAAAGGAACAACTTGAGATGGTTCGGCCATATGGAACGTATGGAAAGCGAGAGAATGACTAAGAGGGTGTACGAGAGCGAGGTGGAGGGACAGAGGGGGAGAGGTAGACCGAATATGAGGTGGAAGGATGGAGTGAGGAACTACATGAACGAAGGCGGTGCTGGTTGGGGGGAGGGGCGTCGACTGACTGGGGACAGAGGTGCAGGGGGGGCGGTTCGTTCGTGGCCACCCCTTCGGGGATCGCGGCGTCAGGCAATAGATAGATAGATAGATATGCGAAGTGAAATTTCTTTGTACACTCTCTACGTCATTTATTTTACCTGCTTTGTATGGGGATGTTAATACGTTACAGTATTCAAGCCGCGGTAGCACTAGAGATTTGAAGAGCGTTATCATAGGCAATTCACCGCGTGTTTTAAAAGTACGCAGAATCCAACCCGTTAGACGTTTCGCAGCCGCCACTTTGACCTGGTTATGTACTTTGAAACCCATATTTTCAGACATTAATACCCCAAGGTCTTTCACACTGTCTTTCCGTTCTATTATGTGGTTAGATTCTGTTAAGTAATTTTTAATTTCTTTAACACCATTATTGTCTCTGTACCGTATTAATTGGAATTTTTCCTCATTGAATTGCATGTTGTTTTCCCTGGTCCACTGGAACACTACATTCATGTCTTCCTGCAGTCGGCCCGTGTCCTCTTGTGTGTTTACTATCTTGCTTAATTTTGTGTCATCAGCAAAAGACGACACCGTACTGTGTCTGGTGTTGGTATCTATGTCACAAATTAGTATGAGGAACAGAAGGGGCACTAGCACTGTTCCTTGGGGCACTGAGCTTTTGACATCCGAAGGCTCAGATGTGACTTGGTTTACTGCTACTGATTGTTTTCGGTTTACGAGGAAATTGTATATCCACCGTCCGATTTTCCCAGTTATACCTTTTGCTTTCAGTTTGTGGGCTATCCTTATGTCATGTCACAACACATTCTTATTATTCTAATTTTCTCTTGCACTGAAATTAAATTCATATGAAAAACACTGTAGTGAGTCCAGCTACCCCTCAAATATGAGTTCATTTATTTACTTATTTACTTATTTAGTCAGTCATAATTCAGCCTTCTCATATACATGGTCTAACCGCTGACTAATGGTAATAGAGTTGTGTTCGCAAAGCTCACAATATGTCGTCATTCACCAGTAACAACTGAAATGCTTATGATCACTATTTACATTGGAGTAACAATAACTCACAGGGTACCCGAGAATTATGTCCCCGATTAATTACATAGACATTTTAGAACATGCAGTACAGTATCTAGCAAAACACAATACAAAACAAGGGAGCCAATGTGGCTATACATTATTTTTTTGTATTAAGGTGACAGTTACAAAGTGGTGTACAATATATCTTATTCTAGTTACATTATAGTTTATCTTATTGTACCAGTACCTCCCTACAATCAACCTAGTTGTTCCCCAATTCTGCCCTCCGCCACGACCATTTCAAAGTCCAAGTCTCTCACTCTTGTCCTCTGTAGCGGGGAAGACCTTGTACCCCTGAGACATAGGAGTGCAGACCTGAGAAGAGAGAAAGAGAGCCGGCATCTCATCCAAGTTATGACTTGGCTTCTATGCTGGCGCTTTTTCTCCGATATTTGTTCAGCTAATCTGGCATAGAAGACACTTGCAGAAGGTCCCAATCCTCCCGACGATGAGAAGACCAGAGGAGTAAAGCTTCCTTGATCCATGTTCAAAATTCTTTCTTCATAAGCGCGTTTTTTCTCACTTTCGTTTCTCAAGTATGCCGCCTTGAGTCCTCGCTCACGATATGTTTGTGCTCTTGGGTTGAAGATTCTGATGTCGAAAAAAGCCCGTTGTCCCCTCGTCCAAAAACCTCGAGCACTTACGTCCACTCTTGCTTCATTTGAAGTATTTGCAGTATTGTGGGCCAAGCGCTGTCCGTCCTTAGGCAGAAGTTCCAATTCGATTCTGACATCATGTCACACCTCGTCCAGCATTTGTGCAGTGATGTCTCGTACTTCATCATGCTGGATACAGATGAATTCTCCTTTCTTACAGGTCATACAGTGGTCTGAGTCATTTATTTCACCACATGCACATTTCAGTGGCAGGTTCGAAACTGGCCACCCATACCTCAAGGCTACGGCATTATTGAATTCTTGTTTATTTAAGCTGAAGCCTTTTTCCTTTATTGATAATGAAGTGAGCCAATTTGAAAACCCCGTGTCTTGTGCTATCTCCACTCTCATTTTCAGTTCTTCACTACATTCGGTCTTAATTTGTTCTAGGCTATGCTTCTGTCTCTCTTCTCTGCTCTTTGTAATTTCCTGTCTTGCAGGTGCCGCCTCCACTGGGTTTATGATCCCCATATCTCCGAACCTTGGTGGAAGAGCTAATAGATCTCTTAGCTCTTGCGTGATGCCTTCCATCTCTGTTAAAGCAGGTATGAATTCTCCTCTGATTGCTTCTTCCAGCGGTTGGAGCATCTTTCCAATGTCAGGCACTGTTCTCATAAGAAAGGTCCATCTGTGCTTAACACCATATGTGAAGGCAGTATATGCAGCATGTGGTTCAGATTTCGCAATGTCTGCCAGAGTTTTCACTTCCTTTACCCACTCCTCTACCTTTTTTCGCACATAGACTCTCTTGCATTCCTCTGTGCCTATTACTGCTCCCAAATGGCGTTGACCCTCCTTTGTAATCTTCATTCGTCCCATCAAATGTCCGCACCGCTTCTTCATACTTGTCTTCTTTCACTATTATTACCGATTAACTGGCATTAGGATGGTACCCAATGACTGCGCCAACCGATTGTACTCTCCGCCACCATTCTTTGAGATCCCTTGTTCTTCCTGCATCTGTGAGGTAATCTGCATACGCCACTTGTTTCACTCGGGTTGCCTCATGTTTTATTTTCTGCTGCAGAATAGATAGTGCCAGTGCGTGCATTGCCATTGCCACTGGCTATAAAATACACATTTCCTTAGCCTAACTGATTCTAAATAGTCAATAGGTTAACTTTGGCTACCACAAGAAACCATACATAGCACATAGCCCCAGGGGATAGGATGTGGACAGGGAACGAGATGGAACCCAGATACCGGCACATCTAACCTCCACTGCCTGGACAGTTTTTGACCGAAACCTCACCTGCAGGGGTATAGTTCGATGCGAACTTGTGCTACCTGAGCCAAGTAATTCAAGTTCAGTGACTCAGTGCGCTCCGCACTGTGATCATACTTGTATTACTTGTCGTAATACCCTTTCTGTTGTTAAAATTAATACTCTGGAACTGAACAGGTGATTCAAACTTTACCACATGCAGTCATGAGCATTGTTACTTTCTCACCCACTCCCTACACTAACCTAATGATATATACCTTGTGAAATTATATTATACTGTTCTGTGTACAATGATTATACAATGATTATTGTATCGAACCCTCTCATAGTCTCTTATTTCAAGCATTCCCCTTCCCACTCATTGAAACATTGAGAGGATTACCTGGGGGAGCGTTTGTACCAACATTAATTGTGGCTGCGGAACCATGATTTGCAGTGATTATTGGATGCCGAGTCCAAAGTCTCAATAATACTCAACATCCTTTGTATGGTGTTTTACCTATCAGTTGACTCGGACAACTGGGTTTCGAAGAGGAACAAAGATTACGTTTGGCAGAGGAGATATGATGTTTTACAGTGAAGGTTTGAGGAAAGGACACGAACGTTGCAGAAGTTGATAGTGAGAGAACCAGACACAAGTTTCTCTCTCTCTCTCTCTATCTCTCTCTCTCTCTCTCTCTCTCTCTCTCTCTCTCTCTCTCTCTCTCTCTCTCTCTCTCTCTCAGCACACTATGTCCTACTCTGCCCTCTTTCCCATTTAAATAAAAGGTCAGGCCCTATCCCAATAACATGGAAGAGATATAGAGAACGAGAGGCTGGAACGGTGGAGGAGGGAGGGAGGTAATTATAATGCGGAGGGGGTTGAGGAATTGAAGATGGGGGGAAGAGGGAGGAGGGTGAAAACCAATAAAACAGTTAGAGATGAAATATAAATGGATCAGGAATAGAGGAGAGGGAGAAAGTTGAGGGTAAGGTATGGTAATGGTGGCCAGTCAATAGTGTTCTGTGTTTTGTGACAATTGGTAATTATATTGTGAGATACAGGTATTCATTAAGGGTATGTCAGTGGCCAACAGATCATCACATTTAACCCAAAATTATACTGATTACGTTTGAGTCTAAAATGTTAATCCTGAATATATTTTGTTAAACCCTTCCCTAATTTTATCACATCCTATTAATACAGTACTTATAGACCAGTCAAAGTAGGGCTGGACTTAGAACAAATTGCAATAGAAGGTTTTTTGGCTTTAACTTGTTTATTAGGTCCCTCTGATGAACATATAAAAAGTCTCCAACTTTTGGACACCGGGAAAGTGGTTAATTTGCATAAATTCAAGATGGCCGCCGTCCAAAGCTTCAATTTACAGATAACTTTTTTCTGGTTGCTCCTAGACCCTATAAATGTATTACAAACAACGTTTTTTGGCTTTAACTTGTTTATTAGGTCCCTCTGATGAACATATAAAAAGTCTCCAACTTTTGGACACCTGGAAAGTGGTTAATTTACAGCCAAAAAACCTTACAGCCAAAAAACCTTCTATTGCAATTTGTTCTAGGTCAAGCCCTACCTTTACTGCACATTATTGTCTATTACATTTTGCCTAGGCCTATACTAATCCCATCATCTTGTTTCTTGTTTCAACAGATTGGTGCGACATCTACCGAAGCCATGGAAGAAGAGGTGGTGCATAATCCCTGTGGCATTTGCTCAAACACGTTAGACGAAGGAGAAACAGTCAAGCTGAGGGCGAAGGGAGCAGATACTATCAACAAGGCCAGTACTGAACGTGGAACGCCATCAATTACCGTGTCCGAGGGCCAAACGGTGCACATTGATTGCCGAAAGAAGCATGTCAATACGAAGCCAAATAGAATTCCTGGGAAGCAGAAGAAACGTCCTGAAAAACCTGCTCTTCGTTCTCAGACACCAGACTTTTGTTTTACAGAGAACTGCTTTTTTTGTGGTACAAAAATCTATTTGGACACAAAGCATGATTCAGAAGAAGTGTATCCAGTACGCACCTTCAACTTTCAAAGGACAATACTTTCTGCATGTGATGCCAGGGCTGATGAGTGGGCTGACACTGTTAGAGGCCGAATTAACTTTGCACGCGATCTTCCAGCAGCTGACGCAATATATCACAAGCAGTGCAGCTCAAATTTCCAGACACATAGGCAGATCCCCTCCAAATATCGTGATTCCGCAAACTGTGAACCTCCTCGCAAGGGTCGCAAAGTAGATGCCTCACGAGAGGAAGCATTTCTACTCGCAATCGAGGACCTAGTCAGTGGCAATGATGATGAACAGACTACAGTGGTTGATCTCGTTGATAGAATGTCCCAGTTGTGCCCTGATGTTGAAGCGTATAGTGTAAAATACATGAAACAGAAACTTATTTCATATTTTGGGGATGAACTGGTTATTAGTAACGTGCATGGACGCAGCGATGTTGTAACTGTCAAAGAAAGTGCTGCAAAGATTTTGCAACAATTCAAAGACTCACCACAGACTGATGATGAGGAAGCAGAACAAAGAAAGATAGTCAGGGCTGCGGCACGGTTGATCAAAGCAGATATAAAGAACATTGATACTTGTAGAGATTTCTATCCAGATCCTTCTGAACTCCGGTCGCTGGAAAAGAATGTGGCGTACGTTCCGCAGTCCCTTCGTATATTGCTGCAAGAGACGTTCAGTGGCAAGTCATGTGATCTTGAAGTTGCATCAATTGGACAAAGTAGCGTGCAACTTACCAGACCAAGGGCCTTTCTACCACCAATTCAGTATGGATTGGCGGTTCAAATGCACCAGCACTTTGGTTCCCGCTTTCTTGTGGACAGTTTACACAGCCACGGCTTCTGTCTGCCTTACGCAGAAGTTTTGAGGTTTTCGAAGTGTGCTGCCAATTTCAGGGGCACCAACATATCCACTGCAGGCAGGTTTGGACAGTTCGTTGCAGACAATGTTGATCACAACTTGCGTACGCTTGATGGGCGAGGAACATACCATGGTATGGGTATAATTGTTGCTGTCACCCCTGAAGTAAGAGACACAACATCAATACCAAGATTGCAGTCACCTGAAAACAACTTCACGGCAGCTCAAATTGAAATCAAATACTACCGCAGTGTTCGCAAGAAGGGTGGGCCTCTCGAATTTAGAAAGCTTGACCCCATTTCAGCATCTGACAAGCTTGAAAATCTGGTCATACTGTGGAAAACGTCATGGTTGCTTCGACCAAAACGACCAGGCTGGTCCGGCTTAATGCAGAGTGTGTGCCATGGACCACACCCAGGGAAATCATCCGTCCATTTCTTGCCCATGATTGACATGGACCCTACGGACATGAGTTGTATTTACTCAACACTTCACTTCGTTGCTGCGGAAAGCCATCGCCAGGGAACGACGCCAATGCTGACATTCGACCAACCGCTTTATTGGAAAGCGAAGACGATCATTGTTCATGAGAAGGAAGGAAGTGAACTGAAACCCATTGTTTTGAACCTTGGTGGCTTTCACTCTGTGATGAGCTTTTTGGGATGCATGGGCCATGTTATGGAAGCATCTGGGCTTAAGGAGGTTTTGGAACTTATATACGCTGAAAATGCTGTGACCCAAATGCTGAGTGGGAAAGCCTATGCACGAGCAATCAGAGGCCACTTCTTGGTTGACACAGCCTTGAGTTCGATTGTGTTAGGCAGGGCATACGGTGTCAACCTCTCAATGGTAGATGAGGAAAGTGACGCATGCAAGGACTTCCAGGAGGCTGCAGATCTTTTGGATAAGCTGTTGCGTGAAGACGTTTCACCGGATGAAGTCTGCAGTAAAGACGTTTTCAACAGAATTTCTGAAAAACTTAAAGCTGAGAAGAGCTCCTTAGCTGAGCATAAGATGGGAAAGCTATGGATTCAATACATGGACATGATTGACCTGCTGCGTCGCTTCCTGAGGGCACTGAGAATGGGCGATTTCCTACTGTACCTCGGAACACTCCAGGAGATGTTGCCGTACTTTGCAGCGTGTGGTCATAACAATTATGCCAAGTCAGCCCATGTGTACATTCAAGACATGATTGAACTTGAGCAGCTCAACCCAGACATGTTCTGTCAATTGAACTCCGGTCTATTTGTGATCTGCCGAAGTGATCGGCTGTGGGCAGGACTGCCAAGCGACTTGGTTATAGAGCAGGTTTTGATGCGCTCTTTGAAAACGAATGGTGGATTGACACGTGGTAGGGGCATGGAGGAAACGCAACGCCTGCGCTGGTTACTTGCTATGCCAGCCTGCGCTGAGGTGAGTGAAGTTATGCAAGAACTGACAGGGAAGCATTTCCACACCTCTGAGCAGCACAAAGAAATGACTGAAGCAAGGCGTGAACGAGATAGGAAGGACACAGAGAAGGTTCTCGCATTCTTCAAGGATTATGATCCATTTCAAGAATCAAATGAACTCAGGAATATTGCCAACGGTGTGACAGGACCAGCCTCGGTCAATCCTCATTTACTGTATGAGGTTGGTATGAACATTGTGCAGAAGATGGAAGGTAGCAATGCTTTTGACTTTTCATTTAGGAAGAAAGATCAAGTTGAGTCGTTGGGTGCAAAGGTTACAATCAGTGCTGAAAAAGTACCAATCGACCCACAGCTCCTTTTCCAGAGGCTCCTCATCTTTGCTAATAACAGGGACTTAGGTGTTGAAGAGGTCTTTGCGTATGAGTTGTCTAGCTACCCTACTGCTCTGTTCGATAAGTGGGGGAGGCTCAGGGAAGCCAATAAAACACAGCTAGGAGATGAGATAGCTGCTGTTGTTCCCAAGTCGTCATTGGAATCATTTGAGGAAGAAAGGACTGTGACCCATGTTCTGGATGGTGGTTCCTTATTGCAAAGGATTCCATGGAAGAAGGGTGACACATTTGAGGACATTGCAAGCATGTACATGAAGCATGTTTCCAAAAACTTTCTCAACCCGGTGGTTGTATTCGACGGTTATAAATCAGGACCTACTACCAAGGACATGACACACAATCGACGATCAAAAGGAGTCTTTGGTCAAAAGGTGATGTTCACTCCAACCATGCCCCTTCGGTCAAAAAAGGAAAACTTCTTGTCAAACTCGGACAATAAGCAAAACTTCATTGACTTATTGTGTGAAACATTCAAGGCAAATGGAATTGACTGTGTCAATGCGCCAGCAGATGCAGATGTCATGATTGCGAAGAAGGGAATTGAGCATGCAAGGGAAACCGTGACATATGTGATAGGTGAGGACACAGACTTGTTGGTGCTGTTGTGTCATTATGCGGAACGAGGGATGAATGATTTGTACTTCAAGTCGAGCAAGGAAGGTGGGAAATGTTGGCATATTAACTCAGTAGCAGAAGCTCTCGGTGAAAGCATCTGTCGTGTCCTGCCAGTTGTCCATGCACTCTGTGGATGTGACACAACCTCACGACTGTATGGTATTGGTAAAGGGGCTGCCTTGAGGAAAGTGAGGGAAGACAACGGTTTCTTGAAATGTATAGAAGCATTCTGTTGCCAAAGTGGAAGTAAAGACGTGATATCATCAGCTGGTGAAAAGGCCTTGGTTTATTTGTACGGGGGAAAAGGAAATGACACCCTTGACGGACTGCGAAAGACAAAGTTTTGCAACAAGGTGGCAAAAAGTTCAACTACCGTTGAAGTTCACAGCCTTCCCCCAACAACCGATGCAGCCAAATACCACTCGTTCCGAGTTTATTGTCAGGTCCAGGAATGGATGGGGAACTGTGTGGACCCCGAGAAATGGGACGGGTGTCTGCGGAAGGGACAGCTTGAACCGAAGACGATGGATTCGCCAGTGGCTCCTGATTCACTACTGAAATTGGTCAGATGTCAGTGTAAGGGCAACTGTGACACTCAATGCTGTAGTTGCAAACGGAATGAACTTGAATGTTCCAGTGCATGTGGTCAATGTAAAGGACTCTGTCAAAATAGCAACTTTGATGCAAGCACCGATGATCCAAGTGAATACGAACTCCTTCCATGAATTACATAATTGGCTCTGAATGACGTCATACTACGTCATGTTTTTTTTTTCTTTTTTTTTTATAAAAAAGAGGGACAACAGGTCAAAAAACCCATACAAGCACAAAGTGCCTGTGTCACCCCTTGTGAAAGAGACAGTTCAGCCTGTCTGTAAGGTTTTTCGGCTGTAAATTAACCACTTTCCAGGTGTCCAAAAGTTGGAGACTTTTTATATGTTCATCAGAGGGACCTAATAAACAAGTTAAAGCCAAAAAACGTTGTTTGTAATACATTTATAGGGTCTAGGAGCAACCAGAAAAAAGTTATCTGTAAATTGAAGCTTTGGACGGCGGCCATCTTGAATTTATGCAAATTAACCACTTTCCCAGTGTCCAAAAGTTGGAGACTTTTTATATGTTCATCAGAGGGACCTAATAAACAAGTTAAAGCCAAAAAACCTTCTATTGCAATTTGTTCTAGGTCCAGTTAAATTATTGCTAGATTTACTGGACTATTAGGGGTGTAGACGTCCTACCCCCATTTGGTTCAACTAATTATCACCAATGATTATGCAGGTGGGAACTCAAATGCCAGTAGGCTATTAATTTTATGTAATGCCATGCCTA
Organism: Paralithodes platypus; assembly: GCA_032716605.1. NCBI lineage: Eukaryota > Metazoa > Arthropoda > Malacostraca > Decapoda > Lithodidae > Paralithodes > Paralithodes platypus. The sequence goes on along the minus strand of CM064563.1, from coordinate 14,950,665 downwards.
ATGCTTGGAAATAATGTGTAAGTAATGTGCAATAATGTGTAAGTAATGTGCAATAATGTGTAAGTAATGTGCAATAATGTGTAAGTAATGTGCAATATTGTGTAAGTAATGTGCAATAATGTGTAAGTAATGTGCAATAATGTGTAAGTAATGTGCAATAATGTGTAATAAGTAAGTCTAGTTTTCCAATTTTGTATTCACAGTACTGTAAACTTTTCACAAATGTAATATCATATTCAATGTGCGTATATATATATATATATATATATATATATATATATATATATAATCAACCTCAGAATAATTATAATATTAATTAGCAAATTATATGTGCAAAGGCTTGGGTAATCAATAGGACACATTCATGTCGTATGGTGGATGTTTAATATTGACAAGAGTTAACAGATTATATATATATACTAACTGAAGTTACTCACTAAATTTCGTCCAAAACCCTTTCATAAGTCTGTGGGAAATCTGTTGTCAAATTAAAAGTTAGACAGACTAGCAGACAGACACGCGCCAACCATTAAATAATCTCTACACAACAACTATCATTAGTGGTAATAATAGTTGACACGGTAAAACATAATGTCAAAGCCGGAAATGTGTTGATGCATATTATCCTTCAGGTGTATTGTATGTAGTAAAATACACTGAATGTATGGATCTATATAATACCAGCCGCTTTAATCTCTGGATTGAATAGCCTCCATGCTCTTCGAAAAAGTCCCTAATTTCAAGAAAGCAAACTTCCATAAACTTAGAGCTATGTTTAAAGAAACTGACTGGAGCTTTTTAATTAACAATAACGACATAAATACATCTTGGAAGTTATTCGAAACCACTTACCTAAAAGCAGTGCAAGACTGCATACCATCGAAAATACGGCGTCCAGGCCATAATAATAAGCCCAAATGGTGGAATAAAGATATTTCAAACTGCCTGCTTGCTAAAAAATGTGCTAATGATAGATTAAAATCCTCACAAAATGACGAAGAACGGGTGAAATTTGTAGAGCTACGACGCAAAGCCAAAAAGTTAATTAAGCAAAGTAAAAAGACCTTAGAGTTACATATTGCGAATCAAAGTAAAACAAACCCGAAAGAATTCTATAGTTATATCAGAAAAAAAAAAGTAGTTACTTCAACTGTTGGACCGTTAGTCGATGAAAAAGGAGAATACACCAAAGACGAAGTACAAATGAGTAATGCCCTCAATACCTTCTTTGCATCAGTTTTTTACAACAGAAGACCTCTGTGATATCCCTACACCATCGCCGATTCAGATTGATAATTCAGATGTTCTAAGCAATATCACCGTTACAGAGAGAGAAGTATTGAATTGTTTAGATAAACTCAAGGTAAATAAAACGCCAGGACCTGATACAATCTCGCCTAGAGTTCTAAAGGAAGCTAAGAATGAGCTCTCCAAACCACTGACATTACTATTCAATAAATCCTTGCAGTCTGGAACTATGCCTGATCAGTGGAAGCTAGCCAACGTAACACCGATATTCAAAAAAGGCAGCAAATCCCTACCCAGTAACTATCGTCCAATTAGCTTAATCTCAGTTGTATGTAGAATGCTAGAAACGGTCATACGAGACAGACTCGTAAATCACTTAGAGGAAAATAACATACTTAAAGATACTCAACACGGCTTTCGTAAAAAACGTTCCTGTTTAACAAACCTCTTAGACTTCTTCCACGATATCTTCAACCTCTACGATGAGAGTAAAGCTGTAGATATTATATACCTTGATTTTCAAAAGGCCTTTGACAAAGTTCCCCACAAACGTTTACTGCTAAAACTAAAAGCGCATGGAATACAAGACGGTGTGTTGAAATGGATAGAAAATTGGCTCAGCAACAGAAAGCAAAGGGTAGTCATAAACGGTAAGGCATCTAAATGGACCAATGTAAGTAGCGGGGTACCCCAGGGATCGGTACTAGGACCAATTCTCTTTCTAATTTACATCAACGACATAGATGAGGGTCTCACCTGCACAATCTCAAAATTTGCTGACGATACAAAAATTGCAAATAGCGTACTCTCAAAAGAACAAGTTGACGATATGCAACACAATCTAGATAAATTGTCATGTTGGGCCCAAATTTGGCAAATTGGAATGGAAACTTTTATTCCTCATCAAAAGTACAGTAAAAGATCTAATTCACCTAAATGGTTTGACCAAAATTGTGCTAGAGTAACTGAACAAAAAGCAATAGCCTACAATGCATACACAAGATCAAAAACACATGAAGCCTTTAATTACTTTAGAAACATCAGAAATCATGCCAAAACTGTATTAAACCTAACTAAATCAAACTTTCTCCATAAGCAGGCAAATAAACTTCTAAATAATCCAAATGATAACAAAATATTTTGGTCTACTCTTAACTCATTCAAATCCAACTCACAACTGCTTCATCCATTCCACCATTAAAATCTCCGACTGGCAATCTTGTAAGTGACCCACGAGGTAAAGCTAACCTTCTTGCAGATATTTTCTCCACCAACTCAACCTTAGATGAAATAAATCAAGATGTCCCTGTACTTAATTTTAATTCACCTGAAATTCCCTCACTTAAGATCAACACCAGACATGTCAAAACTATTTTGCAGAATCTCTCAGTAGATAAGGCTCCTGGTCCAGATGAAATTCCTCCAATAGTACTTAAGAATTGCTCCTTGGTGCTCGCTCCTGTATTGGCAAAATTTTTCCGTCTGTGTACTCATACCTCATGCTTCCCAGTACCCTGGAAAGAAGCAAACATCCATCCAGTTCCTAAAAAAGGTGCCTCTTCAGATCCATCAAACTACAGACCAATAGCTATAACTTCCACTCTTGGCAAAGTTTTTGAAATTATATTAAATAATCACATAATTAAGCATCTGGAGAATAATAAATTAATCAGTGATAGGCAATATGGTTTTAGACGATGTCGATCAACTGCAGACATTCTTTGCCTTCTTACGCATCAAATCAACCAAGCTACAGACCAACATGGTGAAACACATACAATAGCACTGGATATATCAAAGGCATTTGATAGAGTCTGGCATCAATCCTTATTGTCGAAGATGTCACACTACGGCCTTGCATCATTAGTTCCACTAATTTCTTCTTATCTTCATAACAGAAAAATATGTGTAATGGTAGATGGCCTTTATTCTCAATTTCACTCAATAAATGCTGGTGTTCCCCAGGGATCAGTTTTGGCCCCAACTCTGTTCCTCATTCATATCAATGATCTCATATCTACCACTCATAATCCAATACATTCCTACGCAGATGACTCAACACTCCACAGTTCCTTCACATTTACCAATTCTTTCACCCAACCCGATGTTATAAATTCAAAAATAAACACTGCAATTTCTCTGAACCAGGACCTTTCTAGAATTAATGAATGGGGACAAGAGAATCTAGTTTCCTTTAATGCGAAGAAAACCAAGTACATTCAATTTTCTAACCGACAGAATCTCACTGACTCCCATATATTTTTTAATGATGTAAATATTCCCACTTCCCCTAGTATTGACATTCTCGGTGTAACATTAACTACTAACTTGAGCTGGACACATTATGTTAGAAGCATTGCTAAGAATGCCTCTAAAAAACTGGGACTCCTGTACAGAGTTCGAGAATTCTTCACTGACGAGCAGTTGGCCGTAATATATAAAAGTCATGTGCGCTCTCAGATGGATTACTGTTCACCTCTGTGGGGTGGAAGTGGAGTGGTTGCATTGAGGCAGTTGGACAAAATTCAAAATAAAGCTATTAGATTAATCAATAACCCTGCAATCACACAGGACCTTCCTACATTAGCCATACGAAGAAACGTTGCATCCCTTGCATTATTCTACAGATATTTTCACAGCAATTGTTCCGAGGAACTTGCTTCAATTGTGCGCCTCTCCACATCTTTCCCCGTAGAACTAGGGCAGCTGAGAGCGCCCATGAATTTACACTTTCTCCTCCACAATGCAGAACTTCTGCTTATCAGAATTCATTTATCCCTAGAGCTACTACTCTTTGGAATTCACTTCCCTCGAATTGCTTTCCACAAACTTACAATCAACAAATGTTTAAATCCAGTTCTTACAAACATTTTATGAATGGAGGATGCCTTTAGGCACATGGACCTTTTTGTTTTATCTGTGTTTTTCCTTCCTCCGTTCATTGTCTCTTAAACAAAAAAAAAATAAAAAATGAGTTACAATGCGGATAAATGTAAAGTACTACATGTCGGATACCTAAATGAGAAAGCAAACTATTCGATGAATGGCACTCAGCTTAAGAATGTAAACAGAGAAACTGATCTGGGAGTAACAATGTCGAGTAACCTAAAACCGAGTCAACAATGTTCAGAAGTTGTTAAGAAGGCAAACAAAATAATTGGCTTTATAAGCAGGTCATTTGAGCATAAATCCAAAAAAGTTATCCTAACCCTTTACAATTCCTTAGTCCGCCCTCTTCTGGAATACTGCGTTCAATCCTGGTGCCCTTATTACCAAAAAGATATAAACAAGCTAGAACGAGTTCAACGTAGAGTTACCAAAATGATACCTAGCCTAAAGAACAAACCATACGAAGAGCGTCTTAGAGAATTAAATCTATTTCCTTTAACCCAGCGCAGATTAAGAGGCGACTTAATTCAAGTGTTCAAAATCATCAAAGGCATCGACAATATGAACTGTAGTAAGTACTTCACTATCGAGCAATGTAATTACACGCGGGGAAACGGTTGCAAAATTATTGGTAAATCTTTTAACTCGCACGAATCTAAGAATTTCTTCTTCAATCGAGTTGTCAACTTGTGGAATGGGCTTCCCCGAGACGTTATAGACTGCAGCACCGTTGATTCATTTAAATTCCGCCTAGACAAATATCTCGCATCAAACCCGCGACTGACTGCGTTTGTAAATGAATAACTTTATCCTCCCCTCAGTTACTAACCCATATGTCCCCTACTAACTTCCTAGTCCTGCCACGTTAGTGGCAGGGCAGTAGTTCCCTTTCCAATGTTCCCTTACCCACTCTAAACCACTGTTTGGACACTTGATCCTCAGTGTTTTGGAGGACAAGCAGCCTAGAAGGGTCACTAGATCTGTTGTTGCTTGATTTCCTTTGTACTCCTTTGTACTCTTCCTTCACTTGTCAGCCGGTACCCATCCTCCCACCCAACACTAAATTCACTCATATACCTTAACTTGATCCCTCCACCTCACTCTAGGTCTGCTCTCCCTCTGCTCATCTACCTCACACTTATACACATTTTTTAAGAAACATATAAAATCAATCCATTTATTAATTTGCTCACTCACCATATGCTCCACATGACCGAACCACCTAAAGGTATGTGCATAAATACCTAGACATTAGCAAGTGTTACAGGAAACGAGAATTTGCAACAGAAGTGTGTATTATGTTTTTGGAGCCTCATCTGGTTGCCTCCCTACACACACACACTATTTTTCAATGTTCATTATCTATCCTTATATCTATATATCTATTAATTGATCTATCGATCTATTAGTCCTGGAGCCAAGGGGTGTTTGCATGCATGAATGGGCCAGAAAATCACCCGCTTGATTTAGTTAGAGGGTCCACTGGGACACCTTTTTAGCGAGGGTAGAGATCCCGAAACCCGGCAGTTATCGTGTTATTCGGGATTTTCGCTGAATTTAATTAAATCAAAATAACTCCTTTTTTTACGTGTGACGGTTACATAAATTGCAATAACTCGGCAATGAAATGGTCTACAGAGCTCTTTCACCACTCAAAATAAAGCTTAAAGAATTATCTATTCAATGGATACAAACACAATAAGATTGGTCAATACCCAAGGTCACAAGAGGTCAAAGTATGACTTTTTCTGATGAGGAACTAAAATTTATGACTTTTCAAAATTAAATATTTGTGAAAAATAGGTAAATGGATTGAACGTTTAATGCTTTTATATTCTGGTTAGGTACACCATAGGCAAGTTTTTGAAATTAGTTGAAAAAGTTGATTACGTATTTTAACCCCTGTGTAGCAATCAATAAAAGGTATATATACCGTATCAACGTACTGAATCATAACGGATATATGCCGTAATTTGTATTCTTTAGGATTGCAATAAGAATGCAAAAATTAGTTAATCCAGTATATTTTATGTTCTCTGTTCATATATTGTTCATTTAACATTTTGGGAAAACTAATTTTTGTTTTTTGTTTTCAGTGAAGAATGTCTGGCTTACCAAAGAAAAGATTAAGGGCATCACAGTCACCATCCTCAAGTGGTTCTTGCGATCCCAAGAAATGCATAATCTGCCAAAAGTATGATGATAAATGTGAAACGACCAGCACAGAGAATGGCAGGGCATGTATCACTGAAGCAGCGGAAGTGAGAAAGGACGTAGTTTTTGAAAGACTGAAGCAAGTGGACAAAGGCAAATTCTTATACCATGTTACTAACGAATGTTATAAACAGTATACCCTCAAGAAAACACTGGATAAACTCAAGCAGTTAACCGAAGTCTCCACGGATATTGCTGCTTATTCCCCAGAGGGTAGCTCATCCTCTAAAAGGAGTAGACGGTATATGGTGGATTCTCGAGAACCCCGCATCTCTGCCAGCTAATATTAACAAGTTTTTAAAGAAATGTGTCATTTGTGGAAATCCAAAACACAACAACGTATACGATAAATGTAGGATTTCTGAAAAAGGACGGGCTGAATCATTCCTAAAGGCAGCCATGATACTTCAGGATGATGTGTTTACCCGAACTTCCGACTTGCAAGATGCGAATGCCGTATTTGGAGCGGATCTTTACTGTCACAGCCAGTGTATTCGTAACTACATCAGGAAAAGAGATAAAGTAGCAACTGAATCATCGTCAACGCCAACTGGCCAGCAGAAGTTTGATATCTTTGCAAATTTTTTGAAAGATTTAGAACCAGGGTTGAACTCGGGGAGATGCTATAACCTGACTTATATTTCCAAGTGCTGTAATGAAGCGCGGAGTAATGATCAAACTCGTTTTACGTACGCAAACAAGGATGTGAAAATGTACCTAATCCACCTGTTTGGGGGGGATGTCTCATTTTTTGTCCCAACCGGTTAAAAAAAACCCACCATTGTTTTCAAGCCAGGTGCAGCTAAGACAGAGCCAGAGAGAAGTGAAAGGTCGTTAGATAGGGAAACAGTAAGAAAGTGTGGTACCATGTTGAGAGATTGCATCCTCAACGAAGACTTTGAGCTGAATGACAGGTTCTGTGATGCCAATGAACTTGAGAAAGCATATTCTGACATGATAATTCCCAGTGACGTTGCAGACTTTTTTTCAGCTCTTTTTGATGTTGATATTTTACACAGTGACAATATTGTAGATGGTGAGCCTGAAATTTATGAGGAGAGTGACACTAGATCTTCCAAGATAAAAAAAGTACTATCTGTGTATCAAGTCATCTTTTACATTGTAAATAATGGTAAAAAGCGAACCCCTTTGCACATGTTGAACTCTGAAGCTATTTATAATGTGTGTAGGTCAAAAACGCTTATTTCTAGTCTCAATAGGTTTGGACTGGCAATTAGTTATGACGTGCTACTCCGCTATCATTCTGATATGGCATCATTTGTTACAGAAGCAAGTCAGGGTCAGATCTCACTTCCTAGTCATTTGAACACATCAAGCTTCACGTTGGGGGCCTTTGATAATTTTGATCATGAGGATGCAACACTATCTGGCATAGGAGGAAGTCATGACACTGTTATGATTCTTATGCATGACAAACTTCAAGGAGTGACTCTGAATAGTAAGCCTAAGATATCGGAGACTGGTGTCACCCACAGAGAGAGACAATTCACACAAGAGTTAGGTTGCCAGACTTTGTTTCCTTATACAACAACTGCTAAAAAGCCAAGCCTTCCAACAATCTACGAAGTTCCGGAAGAACTGTACAAAATAGACAAATCACATGCAAAAAGTGTCAGCAGGAAGGACGTAGCTTGGACTGTAAGTAGAATGGATCTATCATGTATGACGGAAGGTGTTAAAGAAACAACTATGGACCAAACAATGCCCTCTTGGAGTGCCTTTAACTCTCTTATTACTGATGAGAATGTGTGTCAGAAGATTGTAGGTTTCCTACCAGTCCTTCCTCACCCTGTTACGGAATATGACACAGTTTACACAGCATTAAAAAACTTCCAGAATATTTTGAGTAAACTAGACCAAACATACTTGCCCGTGGCATGTGATGAGGGGGTGTATCACATTGCCCGTGAAATCACCATGAGCAAACCATTTGAATTTAATAACTTGGTGTTATGTCTGGGCTCTTTTCATATGATTAAGGTAGTCATGGGTGCGATAGGAAAGCTCATTAATGGCAGTGGAGCAGAAACTATATTGGTAGAGTCTAAAGCATTTGGCCAAAATGTGGTAAGATCAGTTCTTGATGGATCACATTATACGAGGTCGTTGAAGGGTTTGTTCATGCTCTCTGAGTGTATAGAAAGGCTGCAGTGGGCGGAGTTCTTCAAAGTGGAAGGAATTGAGAGGTACAGGGATGAGCTTGAGCATCTGAGACTGTTGAAACACTCTGTAGCAGAAAAGAAGAGGGAGGAAAGCAAGGTTCATTTGGAGGCATTTATGTCAAACTCAGAAGTCATGGTTGAAGACTTCAATAAATTTAGATGTCAGAGAAGTGCAGCGTCAGAGACTTTTACATTCTGGGACCACTTCGTCAGAATGGTGGCTGTTCTAAAGGACTTGGTTAGGACAGACCGTGAGGGAGACTGGAAACTCCATCTCCAAAGTGTTCAATCTGTGCTGCCGCTATTTGCTGGATGTGATAGGGTCAACTATTTTAGAAGGGCTTCATTATACCTAGAAGATATGAGAAAGCTACCAGAAGATGTGTACAAGAGTTTCCTGGCAGGCAAGTTCGTGGTGAAGCGGACAGATGGACCATTCAGTGCTGTAGGGGCAGACATGTGTCTCGAGCAGACGATAAATCGATCCCAGAAGAGTGCTGGGGGTATCATCGGTAGCACCAAAAAGAAGCAATTCGTTGCTCAGTGGGAGATCATTTACCATGAAATGTTAGCTGTTGTCAATTTCCAACGTCAGGTCAGTGGAGTCGTCACACCTAGCACAGAACTTTTAGTAAACCACGAGTTCAACTTATCAGCAACAAGGTCATCTGAGACATTGATTCAGGATATGATTGAGTATGTAAAAGAACATGACAACCCCATGACGTTACCGTGTGACGGAGACAAAGACAAGCTTCACAACATCCTCACACAGGAAATCATGACAAAGGAAATCCGTGACAATCTGCTCGAATTTGATGAAAGATCTAGGAAGAAGTATGAAACATTCCGAAATGAAAGAATCGTAATGAAACACAGATCCATCTTTGATACCATTCACAGGACGAACCTTAAGACATTCAAATCCATGAAGGGAGACCAAAGTACCTATAAGTCTACAAGCAAAGAGACCAAGAAGCAAATGGCAGAAACCCAGAAGATCTATGACATTGCTCGTGTCCGAGGATATGACATGAAACATTTGCTGGGGTTTGACCTGATTGACAGCAGTTACCTCTTTGACAAGAATGGACTAATGACCAAACCAAACAAAAGTGAACTGTGCACTGAGTTAGAAAAACACCTTGAAAAAGCAGACTATATACCACCATCTAAATGGAAGCCAGCAAATACAGTGACTATCATTGATGTAATGGCAGGCCTTCGTCGTATGCGGGTATCCCAGATGAACACCTTTGGTGAACTCTGCGATAAGTTCTTGGAGGTGTCATATGGACTTGGCAGCAACTCTAAACGTGTCGACTTCGTCTTTGACACATACATTGAGGGTTCAGTGAAGGACAGCGAAAGAACTAGAAGGTGTGGTTGCAGCCTAATTGATTTATATGGAATAGGTACAGGAACGCAATTGCCAGTCACAATGGATGCATTCTGGGCCTCATCTGCAAACAAATCAAAGCTACAGAAACTCATTCGACAACGCATCTTAACCAAGCCAAAACCGATGACAGATACAGTTGTTATCTCGATTGGACTTCCACATGAAATTGAACCATGCCTGGCTATTTTGAATGGAAAAGAGACACCATTACCTGATCTAGACACAACGATTGAAGAGGCCAACGTCAGAATTATCCCACATGCTCGTCATGCAGTTGAGAATGGGACTAAGAGAGTGGTTATTATATCAAATGATACTGATGTAGTAATCTTGGCCCTACACTACTGGTCGCTTCTGAAGGCACATGGCCTACGAGAGATGTGGATTCGTGCTGGTGTTGGTAATACCACAAGATACATACCCCTTCATGTTCTAGGCGATAAGTTGGGATCAGATACATGCAAAATCTTAGTTGCCCTGCACCATCTCACTGGTTGTGATTCCACAAGTAAATTTGGTACAAAGGCTGCTGCACTGAAGGCAGATCCGGTGCATTATCTGATTGATTTTGGAAAGTAATTGAACTGTATTAACTTCATCTTGGTGGAAGAGTTCCTTGTGAACAATGGATGAATTACGGTACTACCTCTACCACCACAGCAAAAAGACCATTTTGGAACTGCCTCCCACCAGCCGATCAGTCAAAGGTCATGTCCTTAGGGCATTCTTTGGAACATATCTACAGCTACACTGCCTAAGCAATCCTCAACTGGATCCCAGAGACTTTGGTTTCATTGAAGAAGATGGCATTCTTCAACCGGACCATCTTCAAGTCTTGCTACCGGATGACTTTGCAATGCCCTGTAAATGTACCTCCTGCTCTACTAAACGCTGTGTCTACAGACAACTAGATATGAAATGCTGCCCTTACTGCAAATGTCAGGTGAAAGGATGTCAAAACTTAGGCCATTAATGTGACACATCACAGAATACATTTCCAACTGTATCCCCGGCTCACCCCTCTCCCCAAAAGTAGGTCATTCATTAATGTGACAAAAAATAATTGAAATCTGCTTTGAAGATATATAATTATGCAATGTGTGATACTGTGATAAAGAGTGTTTTGATAGAACTTTAGCTGACTCAGTAGTACCATAATTATATAACCAATACATAGCTATTATTGGTATATCATTCGCAAACTTCATATTATTGTACTGGACGCCAAGTGGTTAAAATACGTAATCAACTTTTCCAACTAATTTAAAAAACTTGCCTATGGTGTACCTAACCAGAACATAAAAGCATTAAACGTTCAATCCATTTACCTATTTTTCACAAATATTTAAATTTGAAAAGTCATAAATTTTAGTTCCTCATCAGAAAAGGTCATACTTTGACCTCTTGTGACCTTGGGTATTGCCCAATCTTATTGTGTTTGTATCCATTGAATAGACAATTTTTTAAGCTTTATTTTGAGTGGTGAAAGAGCTCTGTAGACCATTTCATTGACGAGTTATTGCAATTTATGTAACCGTCACACGTAAAAAAAGGAGTTATTTTGATTTCATTAAATTCAGCGAAAATCCCGAATAACACGATAACTGCCGGGTTTCGGGATGTCTACCCTCGCTAAAAAGGTGTCCCAGTGGACCCTCTATCTAAATCAAGCGGGTGATTTTCTGGCCCTTTCATGCATGCAAACACCCCTTGGCTCCTGGACTATATCTATCTATCGATATATAGATAGAGAGAGAGAGAGAGAGAGAGAGAGAGAGAGAGAGAGAGAGAGAGAGAGAGAGAGAGAGAGAGGGGGAAATATAAAAGGATATATTTCTCATTGTAGGCTATACTAGGTCAGGTTTTTTTTTTTTTTTTTTTTTACTACGTGAGTGAGGGAGGCAAAAGGCAGAACTGCCTGTAGCGAGTGCCTCCACCAGAGCTGAAAGAGTGAAAGGGCCAAAAGCAAGGGACGTTCGAGCCAAAATGCCTGGACACACGAAGTTTGAAGCAATTTAAGTCATAGGAAGAGGGAAAAACTGATTCTGGGAGAGAGTTCTAGAGTTCAGCTGTTGAATAGAAGAAAGGCTGAGATAACGTTTCACTCTTGGGTTGGAGAGTTGCACAGAGCAGGGGTGGGACTGTGTTTGCAATATATGTTGTTAATGTAAATAACACCAAGGTTTTACAACGTTATTCCTCAATATATTTTTCCATTTTCTTCTTCTGGGGGCAGGGGGCTAAGAATCCTCCTCCCCTTGTATAATTCACCTATTACACGAGACAGAGACAGGGCGAGGGAAAGTGAAAGTGGTCCCAGACCCTAAGAATGGGAACTTTAAATGTTGTTTCTGTTCGGGCTCTGTCTCGAGTCGGCCCCCCAGCTATGGGGTAGCTGCCTGAGTATATACATACATACATACGTACATACATAATATTAATCGTTTAGTTACTTATATAGCGCCTGTATCTCTCATTCGAGGATTCACAAGCGCTTGACCTTCTTTAATCAACCAGAGACCATTACCCATTCCCCTTGCTTATGGGGAGATGGTAACCGTCAGCTATATCCCGGAACATATTTTCAATCTGAGCGGGGATTGAACGCAAGACTGCAAGATGGGAAGCAGGTATGTTATCAACTGATCCAGCCGGACGGCTATAATAATATATGTTATGCCATACAAACAAATTGTCCCATAATGGCTGTATACGAAGTCAAACTTGCTCGTTGTATTGCGGTATAAAACAACATTATTATTTTTTTCCTTGGGCCACAAATATAATACACTTATACAATCACGAAACCTGTGTAATAAGGCTTTGTACACGCAAACAGTAGCACCTGCAAAATACTGCATAGACTCCAACGCAGGTCATTATACTGTATATATCTCTCTAACACTCTTTTTCTCACACACACACCAAGGTACTTTATCCTACAGGGTTTTGTAACTGAGGTCAATGAGAGAGAGAGAGAGAGACCAAAGTGATTCAAAGCTATATGAGCTTCCAAATAATTAGTAATAAAAGAGTATGACGATATACAGACATAATATATGAATACATTGATCATTAATATCGGCAAATAACTAGATTCACGCTAGACGATGATATATACACTATATATACCGGTATATATATATATATATATATATATATATATATATATATATATATATATATATATATACATATATATACAAATGTTACAAATGTCACCTTTTCGGTTATTAAGAACCACGCACGCGAGGAACACCATGGTTTTATCATAAATGACTTTAAAATAATTGCGAGATTATCAAGCCATTATGAGAAATTAAACGGTGAAATATTGCTGATTGAGAAAATGAAACCTGAGCTAAACGTTTCGAATAATTCATAGATTTATGTGAGCGATATATGTTTTTATTTTATTTTCGTTCAAGGGTTGAAGTTGCATCGATAAGTTGGGTAACTTAGACATGAATTTCGATTATTGGTTAGTCTTCCTGTACATGGCGTTTAGTTTGGACTGTACTGATGTGAGGTTAGTTGTATTATGCATTTAATATATATATTTTGTTTGTTAATTCGTACGTTTTGGCGCCAATGCTTATTAATATAATGAATTGATTAACTATTTAGTCTTATATTATTTGTAAGGCTTTGGTATTACACTTCGTTTTTTTGGATCCACTATAATTTAATTTACGTACTTCCATTGTTTGTTTAGGATCAATTATGTACTCTTGATGATGGCCTATGGTTGTGGCCGAAAATTCGTGAATAAAGATGGAGCTCAGCAACATATTTTCCCTATTGGTATATATATATATATATATATATATATATATATATATATATATATATATATGGACGTAAAGGAGATAAAGCAATATATATTATGAAATCCTGATACATACGCGTAGCGCTGGAGACATACCATAGCTAACAAGTGTTGTTTGTAGGCAATGAATGTGGACATGGGAAAATAACATGAATCGAACAACATGAGAAGAAACATGGAAGCAAACAGAGAAGTAGCAAGATGAGCGGAAGAGACAGGAGGGAATAAATCTATCAAGCAGGACACAAGGAATTTGGTATAGACGAACGAAAAGACACAAACATTTTTGGAATTTCTAACCAAGGAGCAAACGGGGAGAGTGAAAGGAAGAAGGAACGGAAGAAAGAGATACGGATATTTAATACAAATGGAAACACTAATACAAATATAATATTGACCTCATAATAAGTGAAGTATAAATACAATTATGGCTGCAAGAAAAATGGAAATGGAGAAAGAAAGAGGAGGGAGAGAGAGATCCTGTAAATAAACATGAGACAAATCATAGTGTTCGGTGTAAAATTTTCATTTGGTACGTGCCGAGCTACTGTGGAATATAATGTGAATAGCATTCCCTTGTATAGCATAACATTTATAGGCGAAGATGACATATAACAAACCAAGCATTGGTTACGAATAAATATATACACTGAGACAATTTTACCAGTTTACTAAACATCATGATTAAGCTACAGACATTGGACTTTACAAAGGAAATCAAGCAACAACAGATATAGTGACCCTTCTAGGCTGCTTGTCCTCCAAAACACTGAGGATCAAATGTCCAAACAGTGGTTTTGAGTGGGTAAGGGAACATTGGAAAGGGAACTACTGCCCTGCCACTAACGTGGCAGGACTAGGAAGTTAGTAGGGGACATATTTGTTAGTAACTGAGGGGAGGATAAAATAAAGTTATTCATTTACAAACGCAGTCAGTCGCGGGTTTGATGCGAGATATTTGTCTAAGCGGAATTTAAATGAATCAACGGTGCTGCAGTCTATAACGTCTCGGGGAAGCCCATTCCACAAGTTGACAACTCGATTGAAGAAGAAATTCTTAGATTCGTGTGAGTTAAAAGATTTACCAATAATTTTGCAACCGTTTCCCCGCGTGTAATTAGATTGGTCGATAGTGAAGTACTTACTACAGTTCATATTGTCGATGCCTTTGATGATTTTGAACACTTGAATTAAGTCACCTCTTAATCTGCGCTGGGTTAAAGGAAATAGATTTAATTCTCTAAGACGCTCTTCGTATGGTTTGTTCTTTAGGCTAGGTATCATTTTGGTAACTCTACGTTGAACTCGTTCTAGCTTGTTTATGTCTTTTTGGTAATAAGGGCACCAGCATTGAATAAGGGCACCAGCATTGAATGCAGTATTCCAGAAGAGGGCGGACTAAGGAATTGTAAAGGGTTAGGATTACGTCTTTGGATTTATGCTCAAATGATCTGCCTATAAAGCCAATTATTTTGTTTGCCTTCTTAACAACTTCTGAACATTGTTGACTCGGTTTTAGGTTACTCGATATTGTTACTCCCAGATCGGTTTCTCTGTTTACATTCTTAAGCTGAGTGCCATTCATCGAATAGTTTGCTTTCTCATTTAGGTATCCGATATGTAGTACTTTACATTTATCCGCAATGAAACTCATTTGCCAAATTTGGGCCCAATGTGACAATTTATCTAGATTGTGTTGCATATCGCAACTTGATCTTTTGAGAGTACGCTATTTGCAATTTTTGTATCGTCAGCAAATTTTGAGATTGTACAGATGAGACCCTCATTTATGTCGTTGATGTAAATTAGAAAGAGAATTGGTCCTAGTACTGATCCCTGGGGTACCCCGCTACTTACATTGGTCCATTTAGATGCCTTACCGTTTATGACTACTCTTTGCTTTCTGTCGCTGAGCCAATTTTCTATCCATTTCAACACACCGTCTTGTATTCCATGCGCTTTTAGTTTTAGCAGTAAACGTTTGTGGGGAACTTTGTCAAAGGCCTTTTGAAAATCAAGGTATATAATATCTACAGCTTTACTCTCATCGTAGAAGTTGAGGATATCGTGGAAGAAGTCTAAGAGGTTTGTTAAACAGGAACGTTTTTTACGAAAGCCGTGTTGAGTATCTTTAAGTATGTTATTTTCCTCTAAGTGATTTACGAGTCTGTCTCTTATGACCGTTTCTAGCATTTTATATACAACTGAGGTTAAGCTAATTGGACGATAGTTATTGGGTAGGGATTTGCTGCCTTTTTTGAATATCGGTGTTACGTTGGCTATCTTCCACTGATCAGGCATAGTTCCAGACTGCAAGGATTTATTGAATAGTAATGTCAGTGGTTTGGAGAGCTCATCCTTAGCTTCCTTTAGAACTCTAGGCGAGATTGTATCAGGTCCAGGCGTTTTATTTACCTTGAGTTTATCTAAACAATTCAATACTTCTCTCTCTGCAACGGTGATATTGCTTAGAACATCTGAATTATCAATCTGAATCGGCGATGGTGTAGGGATATCACAGAGGTCTTCTGTTGTAAAAACTGATGCAAAGAAGGTATTGAGGGCATTACTCATTTGTACTTCGTCTTTGGTGTATTCTCCATTTTCATCGACTAACGGTCCAACAGTTGAAGTAACTACTTTTTTCTTTCTGATATAACTATAGAATTCTTTCGGGTTTGTTTTACTTTGATTCGCAATATGTAACTCTAGGGTCTTTTTACTTTGCTTAATTAACTTTTTGGCTTTGCGTCGTAGCTCTACAAATTTCACCCGTTCTTCGTCATTTTGTGAGGATTTTAATCTATCATTAGCAAATTTGCTGAAAGCAGTGAAGAGCATGTATGAGGGTGCAAAGGCGGCAGTACGTGTGGAGAGTGAGCAGAGTGAGTTCTTTGACCTGAATGTTGGTTTGAAACAGGGGTGTGTGATGTCCCCGTGGTTGTTTACTGTATATATGGATGGAGTTATGAAAGAAATACTATCAAGAGCAGTGGATGTTGGTGTATCGCTGAAAAGGGAGGGAATTGAGTGGAAGCTACCTATACTGCTGTTTGCGGATGATACAGTTCTGATGAGTGATAATGAATGGGAGTTGCAGGGTCTGGTAAATGAGTTTGGAACAGTGTGCGAATAACGGAATTTGAAGGTAAATACGGGGAAGAGCAAGGTTATGGTCTTCGAAAGGGGTGAAGTCACAGAGTGTGAGGTGAAGCTGAACGGTCAGGCTATGGAGATCGTCAACTCTTTTAAGTATCTGGGCAGTGTGTTGAGTAAAGTTGGGACTATGGATGAAGAGGTGCGGGAGAGGGTACAACAGGGGAAGAGGGTTGTAGGAACGCTAAAAGCAGTAACAAGAAATAGGGTGGTCAGTATGGAAGTGAAGAAGTCCTTGCATGACAGTGTGGTAATCCCGACACTGACTTACGGAAGCGAAGCATGGACGTTGGTTGAGAGACTCAGACCAAGAGTGAGAGCAGTGGAAATGAATTACTTAAGGAGTGCGTGCGGAGTTACATGTAGGGATAGACAGACTAATGAGGAAGTAAGAAGGAGGTGTGGTGTGGAGGTAGATGTGCTGGAAAGTGTGAAAAGGAACAACTTGAGATGGTTCGGCCATATGGAACGTATGGAAAGCGAGAGAATGACTAAGAGGGTGTATGAGAGCGAGGTGGAGGGACAGAGGGGGAGAGGTAGACCGAATATGAGGTGGAAGGATGGAGTGAGGAAGTACATGAACGAAGGTGGTGCTGGTTGGGGGGAGGGGCGTCGACTGACTGGGGACAGAGGTGCATGGGGGCAGTTCGTTCGTGGCCACCCCTTCGGGGATCACGGCGTCAGGCAATAGATAGATAGATTAGCAAATTTTTTAGCAAGCAGGCAGTTTGAAATATCTTTATTCCACCATTTGGGCTTATTATTATGGCCTGGACGCCGTATTTTCGATGGTATGCAGTCTTGCACTGCTTTTAGGTAAGTGGTTTCGAATAACTTCCAAGATGTATTTATGTCGTTATTGTTAATTAAAAAGCTCCAGTCAGTTTCTTTAAACATAGCTCTAAGTTTATGAAAGTTTGCTTTCTTGAAATTAGGGACTTTTTCGATGCTACTATTTGGTTCGTTACTAGTAAAGTTTAAAGTGAAAGTTATCGTACGATGGTCGCTGTTACTGAATTCATCACCAACATTAAAATTCTCTATTAATTCTTCTTTTGTTGCAAGTACAATGTCAAGAACGTTATTACCACGGGTCGGTGTTCGAACAAATTGATAAAGCGAACTCTCTTGCAAGTTCGTATACAAGTCATGTCAGGAGTGTGAAGTAAGAGTATCGCCCCACTTGGTCACAGGTAAATTAAAGTCGCCAAAAAATACGGTATCTTGTGAGTTACTTACATCTGCAATTTGTTCATAAATTTCTCGGTCAGTTTGCACTGATTGAGCTGGAGGTCTGTATATTAATGCAAGTATTATTTTTGTACCTTTATTATTCTTTATTAGCACAAAAGATGTGTCGACGTTCACAATTTGAGGTTTTGACAAGAGGGTCGGGTTAAGACTTTCTTTGATATAAAATAAATGCCACCTCCATTTTTATTTATTCGGCTTTTCTCAAACATTACATAACCGGGAAGTGAATACTCTGCTAAAAAGTCTCTATCTACTGTATTGAGCCAAGATTCTGTTATACCAATCACATCATAATTTTCAGTAAACACTAGTTCCTCTAAATCTGAAAATTTATTGCGTATGCTACGAGCGTTTGCATAGAAAACCTTTAAAGTTGCGGTTTTAGAACTCACAGAACGTTCTTTAATCAAATTTTTGGTTCTGATCGGATCTACATTTACATTCATGGCTGACATCGGTCCTCGGTCGTTATCCCTGGCGGTTTTGAATTTGGGTCGTGTTGGTGGAGCTTTATCCAAATTCGCGGTTCTTGACAGATTAGCATTTAATTCCTTCGCAGGTTGCCGCCCTCGCTGTCTTCGGTCCTCCTTCCTGGTTGTCCTGTGCTGAGTCGATTTCTTCTCCGAAAATCCTTCACCGCATCGTTGAGAAGACGCCCAAAACGTGCTGCTCCCACCTGGTTCAGATGAACTCCATCGTCCGAAAACAAATAGTCATCGTAGTAGAAATTGTCCCAGGTGTCGACGAATCCCACGTTTTCCTTCCTGCAGAGGTTTGCTAGACAACGATTTGTGCTGGTGGCTATGTTGTAAAATCAGCTCTCTACACCAAGCCGGGGGACGATTCCTGAGACGATGATCCTTGATGACTTCTCCTTAGTACATTTATGTGAGCGTGTAATCTCACTGCAGGTCCCTGAATGAAGACAGGTTTGATGATACTTCAGAATCATTATAGCAGTGGCAACGTTGAATCAAAAGCCTGAGTTGGCGACGAATGTGGAGATGTTTCTGTGCTGGTTCAAGACAGCGTGGATGATCGAGCACTAGGCATCAGGCGGTCCTCTTCTCTGAGTCACGGATTGGTGTTAGTAATGTTCTGTAGCAGAGTGGCAGAGACAATTTCTTTCATCTGCTGGGTGGTGATGGTGTTAACCCCTTCAGACTCATATGACACAGAGGTTGCCAGATTAGCAATAAGAAATAGAGTTCTCTCACTCTTATAATTACCACTCCAAAATTAGTTTTCTGCCCACAGCTAACTTAAAGACAACTGCAGAGGTTGAAGTAACTAAACTAAAGGTTTCTAAATACCCCTGATGGTAACAAAGACTTTAAAGTATCCCTAATTGGCTCAAAATCGCGTCATATATCGGAGAGGGCTAAGAGTCAGCTGTGGTACATATGTCAGTCCTCTGCAATGCCGCGCCTCTTGCGTCACCCTGCTGCAATGATGCATTTCATGTCAGCCTGCTACAATGTTGTGTTTCATACGGTGACCTACTACTATACTGCACTTCCTGCATCAGCCGCATACCAAATCTCCTGTGTCGGCGCTTTTCACGAAATTTAGTGCACTGATGTAACACCCAAGGAGATTCCAAACTTTTTGCTCTGGGGATTCTAAGGCCATCAAGTTATTGCTCTCAGCTGCAAAGTATTGGTTCAGCTGAGCTAGTTTTATCTATGGCGACAGCATCAGGCTTATGGATAAAAGGGGCTTGCTGGCTCCAGGTGTGTGAGAGTATGGTACGTCCATCTTGTTCTGGCATGGCTGGAGGGATTGTCCCATGCATCCTATTTGTCCTGGATTGGCTGGAACGGTTGTCGTGTACGGCTGCAATGACCTGTCTAGTTGAGCAGTTGTAGTTATGGTTTTAATCTCATGTCACATTTTTTTTATTGATATGGTTTGTACGTTTTCTATATTTTGTACTTTTGAGGCATGACAATAATACTCTGATGAGCCTGGCAGCTGCGAGATTTTGATTTGAACAACCCACCCGTGGTGGGAAGGAATGGATGAAAAGGCAACCCTTACAAAACTTAATGTAATGTACATCAGCGTGTTGGTATTACACCTACTTATCCCACTGCGTATATAAAATGCACATAAAATTATGTGGGAGTGTAGTGGGCATGATCGGGAGTTACACAGTTGGTAGGAAAAGGCACCCACCCACCCTTGTTAGGGCCTTGTGTTACGCTGGCCAGCTTGCCAGAATGTACTCGTGACTCGCTAGCACTCGCCACGGCAGTGAAATGGGCTATAATAATCGTAGAACGATATTCTTTCTTTCTTAGTATTAATGTTGTCACAGACAGATCAGTGTTTGCCTTTATTCTTGTCTGTGACACTTAGAAGTATTTTATATCCATGGTAGTGATTATAACATGCAGCACGTGAGAGAGAGAGAGAGAGTCGGCGGGGAGAGCGAAGAGGCAGTGTGTGTGCGTATGTACGTGTGCATTCCTCGCTCGGTGGGCCCGCCCGCTCGCTATTGGACGGCGGGCCTGGCATGGCATATGACGTCTGCTTGTCATGTGACGTAGCGGCCTGTGATTGGTCGCAGAGCCATCTGGTGGCCAGACTCAGTACTTCTCTCCTTCCCTCTCGTCAGAACATGGCATCGCGCGCTCGGTCCTACAAGTCCCTCGCATTCTGTCTCACATCTAACCCCCTTTATTTCTGTGCCATTCTCTGAACTCCTTCTTTCCAATACTTCTTATCTTTATTCAATTACCCATCCCTTCTGGTTCTCGCATACGACTTCCATAGTCGGCCACTCGTATTACCAGCGCCTGTTCTCACATATATATTTTGACTAGCTTTAGAGGTTATTAGAATCATAGGTCACATGGATTCATATTGTTGGGTGCTTCTAATTATTTGGTTGTTCTTTATTACTATTTAATGCTAGACAGTAGAGGGTATCTTTGGTCGTTGTCTGTGTTATGTATATGGCAAGTCAGAGCCTGTACGACTTCGACGGAGCTAGGTAGCCTGTAGTACACCCTTGTGTATATTTTCCTTTGCGAGCTTAGCAGTATACAAGCGAAGGGCTTTTGCCTACTCTTGCTTGTATACTTGCTAACTCATTTTGTTGACCTTTGAGGAGCACCCGGGTAAGACCAGATACTTGAGATCTGGACTTACCAAGAGAGCCTCCTAGTCACCTAACGTAAGATAAGGGAAATCTGTTTAGGGGAGACAGTAGGCTGCGAGCATGCTTGAGCTCTGCCTAGGCTCCCTGTACCTTTATGCTGCTGCTAGACTTTATTAGTAAGAAAGACAGCATTTTGTTTATTAACTTTAACCGGGTATGCTTTAGCAATTATTCACGTATTGTTTTAGCCTAGGTTGATGCATAGTGCACAACCCAGTATGGCTGTTACTTTGGCTAAGGAAGTACTGTTTTTGAGTTGCTGTTGTTAGTGCTGTCACAGAGTTGTTGCACTCTCTTGTTTCCATATATATGTATCCTACGTTTTGGTGTATTAAGATACACGCTTTGGTGTCCTGCCCCTGCATTATTCCTGTTCTATATTCGACGAGCATCTTAGAGCATCAGATGTTTTTCAGAAGATTCCATATCTGTTTGCTGTAGGACTAGACTTCAAGTGTTTTCATAGAGCATTGAAGAGTTTTAGTGTTGAGTTCAGACTCACACTAAAGATAACGTAAGCATATAATCTTTTATTAAATCTTGTCATAGTTTATTTAAGCATTGTTATTACTTGAGAGCTTTTTAAAAACGTAATTACTCTTGTTGTGAGTAGGCTTTGCCGTCACCGTAAAGCCTTTGTAGAAGTACACTTAACCCAGTTAATTGATACCCCGTTATCCAGTAGATTAACTCTGGAGGGTTTTAAGTGTTTTGTTCACCGGCTTAACCCTTAACTGGCGGCCCGCATCATATGTCGAATGAAAGAAATTTGGACTATGTGGCGGCTCACACCATAAGTCGTGTGGCATTTTCAGCACGTAATGTTGCTGAGAGAGAGAGACAAGTGGCGGCAGGAGAGTAGCGAGCGTATGACTGCTCCAGACCACCGCGGTGGAACAACTGACATGAATCCCACCCTCCTGCACCCTCTCACACTCGCTACATAGTGAATTGTATGGGGAAAGTACCGAATTACATGGTTTTTCCACTCGTGTTGCACGGTTGTTGCAAGAAAACTAGCGGTCATACAAGGATCGTTGTGGTGTCATTGGAAAGCTCTGTTTATGCCCTTTCAGGGATAGATACTTGTTTTACGCTCTGGGTCTTATATAGGCATGAAAATGATCACGTAAACAGCCCTATTTTCGGTAAAAACACCCCGCTGGTGGCTACATATTAATTACCGCCTAGCCCGCCAATAAGGTGTTAATAGTTCGAGGGTTTGGAATTAGCATACCGTACCGTTGTTGCAGATCTAGCCTATCTTGTAGTCCAATATTAAGTGCCCTTGTTTATTTCGTTGTGCCGGTCGTAACAAATGGCGACCTTAGTCCAGGATATAGTGAACTGAGTTTTGCAGGATTTTTTTTGGGAGAAATCTTATTCGCCACTTTTGGGTTCGATTTTATTTCTCGCAGTGTTGGCAGTGGACATTGATTTTGAGGATATATGGAACTTGTTGGAGTTTATTGGTGACCTAGTATTGAACTTAAAAACATCTTCGAATATTTTTTGTGAATAAAGCTACGCGAGAGTTTGGCTACTTTTGTCTTGACTTGGGATTTTTTTTTTTTTACTCCATCATGTCGTCACTGGACGGGTTTGAGCATAGTGAGGGCACAGTGCGAGAGACAGGCGAGAAGGTGGAGAAGGTGGAGTTGTTTGACGGCGTTCGGGTGGTGAACGGTGAGGAGGATGCTCGGAGGTTTTTGGAGGAGCCTGT
Source organism: Paralithodes platypus (assembly GCA_032716605.1). Lineage (NCBI taxonomy): Eukaryota > Metazoa > Arthropoda > Malacostraca > Decapoda > Lithodidae > Paralithodes > Paralithodes platypus. The sequence continues at coordinate 14,927,601 of CM064563.1, read as the reverse complement.
GTCGGCGGACCGGGTGTCGGGGCTGGACCGGTACGGACCGCAGTGTATAGCCACGGTCTTAGGGTTTTCTTGCAATAGCGGTTGGTCAAGAAGTGAGCTGGTTACCTATGTGCTGGATGGGGTGCATGAGGCTTGGGTGGAGCGAGAGCTGGGGCACCTTCGTCCCAGCCCCCATTCCACTCAACTCCTATCATGGCACCCCCTCGGGTTCCAGAGCAGAGTACGTTCCCGCAGGCTGATGTCCGCTGGCGGTTGGGTAAGCCTCTAGGTGACTCACTGGGTGGGTCCCAGGTAGTAGCACCCCCTCCTCAAGGTTTGTCTCCCGAGATGTTGTTTCAGCTCGAGCTCGCCAAACTTAAGCAGCAGGAGCGACAGGCTGAACTCGAGCAGCGAAAGCATGAGGCTGAGCTCAAGTATGAGTCTGCAAGGTATTGTGCCGATGTTGACCTAGAGAAAACTCGTATAGAGGTGACGGGGAACCGTTTCGTCCAGGGGGGTCGACCCCATGACCAGTCCCTGTCGCATCTACTAAAGTTGGTTCCAGTGTTTGATGAGTCTGGAGTTACAGAATTCTTTCTCCGTTTTTAGAAAAAGTGCCGGGAGCACCAATGGCCCGAGGAGAAGTGGGCAGCCCTTGTTTCTTCACGATTGACGGGGAAAGCACTCAAGGCGTACGATGCTTTGCCCCTAGATTCCTGTGTGAATTATGAAGTGTTGAAAGAGGCTGTCCTGAGGGTGTATGAGTTGCAGCTAGAGACCTATAGGCTGAAGTTTAGGGCTGTTCCTAAGCAAAAGGAGAGTACTTTCCAGGAACACGCTAGAGAACTATCAGATGCGTTTGAGAATTGGTTGAGGTCGGAGAAAGCAACTACTTTTGATGCGGTGAAGCAATTAGTGTTGTTAGAACAATTCTTTAAATGCACTGGTGGGGACTTGACTCTAAACCTGAAAGAAAAGCAACCTAAAACTCTGCAGGAGGCGGCTGAGTTGGCTGACCTCAGGTTGTCGTTAATTCGTGGGTGCGGGTCTGCCCAGAGAGCTGAGGCAGGTAACAAGGGGTATAACCCCCCCCCACCCCCACCCGAACAAAGGATACAACAAATTATCCTACTAAGAGCACTGTTGCCAATTTTGAACCCAAGTCAAAATCCTTCTTGTTAAAGAAAGGTCAGGGCCCTTCCCCACCCCAGGGGAAGTCAAGGAGTGAGGTGGAGTGTTTTAAGTGCCATAAGAAGGGGCCTATTGCGCGCTCTTGTCCGAGCACACAGTCTACAGCGGTGGTGTCTCTAGTGAGCAACATCGGGGTGTCTTTGAGGTCTTCCGCGTTTGCCCGGGGTAAATCGTCGGTAGCGAAGTCACAGTCGGTGAAGAAGCATAAGGAGGGCTCGCTACCCGTCCGAGATGCTTTTTGTGGTCATAGGGGACATGGCACTGTGAGGTGGGCTGGTGTGGAACATAGGCATGAGTTATTGCGTGATACAGGTGCCTCCCAGACGTTACTTAAGAACTTCACTGGTAAGCCTATTAACGCAGCTCGGGTTGTAGTGGTTCAAGGCATCAATGCTGTGCGGTCTTACCCGCTGGTGAGAGTGGAGCTTGTGGTGGATGGTGTGACACGGGAGTTGGATGTGGGGATTGTAGAGAAATTGCCAGTTGAGGGGGTCGACCTCCTTCTCGGTAACGACTTTGCGGTGCCTACTTCCGAGGTTCCACCCTTAGTTGTTGCTGAGAGGGCGGCCGACACGAGTAGGGAAGGGCAAGAGTGGCTCGAGAGGTGCCAGATGCAGCAGATGGCGTGTGCTGTCACCAGATCTCAGTCCGCTCAGGTGTCACAGCCTGGTACCCAGGTTTCAGACCAGCGGAGTAAGGGTCGGAAGGAGAAAGTCAAAGCTGGTGGTCGGGTTAAGAGTTTGGACCCAACGACACTCCCTGGTGACTCGGTACTTGCACCACTTTTGAGGTCTGGAGTGGCCCCAGAACCTGTCCCCCCTAGTGACATGGTAGGGCGTGATAGCACTCTCGACAGAAACGTTCCCAGGTGAAACAGACTAGGCTTGAGCAACCCAGTATCGGGGGTGGCCACAAGTTGCTCCAGGAGCACTTGGACAGGTTGGGACCCTCTGATATACGACGGATGCAACTAGAAGATCCTAGTCTTGAGAGTTGTGGGAACGGAGCTATTGAACTAGATGAGGACAGGGATGCAAAGCCGGGAGACTTCTTTCGTGTTGATGGCATTCTGTATCGGCGTTTTGATGATCCCAAACGCAATTGGGATGGTGGGGTCGGAGTGGTCGACCAGTTGGTAGTACCTGAAAAGTGCCGTGATGGCCTGTTGGGGTTGGCACACGATGTTCCGCTAGCAGGGCACTTGGGGGTGACAAAAACGTTAGCCTCGTTGGCAAGGTTGTTCTGGTGGCCGGGCATTAAGTCGCAAGTCTCAGCCTGGGTGGCGATGTGTAGCACCTGTCAGACGGTGGGTAAGCCGAACCAGATCATACCTAAGGCCCCGTTGCACCCAGTGCCTGCTATCGGTCCTCCCTTCAGCAAGGTTGTTATCGACATGGTAGGCCCTCTGCCTCCCACTAGTGCAGGTAACAGATTTTTGCTAACCATAATGGACGTCTCCACTCGCTACCCTGATGCATACCCAATGAGAAATGGCAAGTCTAAAGCTGTTGTGCGAAACCTGCTGTTGTATTGCTCGAGATACGGGTACCCGCAGGAAATTCAGTCGGACCAAGGGTCAAATTTCACGTCCACTCTCTTTAAACAGACTATGCAGCAACATGGGATCAATACGGTTGTCTCTTCAGCTTATCACCCAGAGAGTCAAGGGGTGTTGGAAAGATGGCATTCCACCTTGAAAAGCATGTTGTGGTGCTACTGTTTAGAGAATGCCAAGGATTGGGACCTGGGGCTACCGTACGTTTTGTTTGCGGCACGAGAGGTTCCTGGTGAGTGCCTTGGGTTCAGCCCCAATGAGTTGGTTTTCGGGCATCAGGTTAGAGGTCCTCTAAGCATGGTGAGAGAGATCTGGGAAGGGACTGTGCCGCCATGTTCTCTACTCAAGTATGTCCTCGAGAGCAGAGACAGGATGCTGAAAAGCCTGGAGTTGGCAGGAAGAAATTTGGTGGGTACTCAGGCCTTGATGAAGGATCGATATGACTTAAAGGCAAAGCTCCGGGAGTTTGTGGTAGGACAGGAGGTTTTGGTCTTGCTGCCCTTAGTAGGCCATCCCCTGTCTGCCAAGTATGTCGGTCCTTACAAGGTCGTGAAGAAGTTATCCGACCTAGATTACCTTGTGGCTACTCCTGATAGGCGGAAGAAGAATCAGCTCTGTCATGTGAACCTGTTGAAAGAGTTCGTGAGGCGCCCACCTGAGCAACCTACTGTCCCCGTGCTGGTCTGCAGCGGCCAAGGTGGAGAAGGAGAGGGGGGCAGTGAGGCACAGGTGGAGGAAAGTTGGGATTGTCATGTCTCGGCGGATCAGTGGGCGGGGAACACGAGTCAGGTGGCTGTGGAAGCGCTTGAGCACCTGCCTGAGCAACACAGCGTGCAGCGATCCAGCACCTGTTCGGTTTATACCCCACTGTTTTTGCCGAGCACCCAGGCCTCACAACTCATGCGGTGCACGATGTCGACGCTGGAGACCACCCCCCCTTTAAATCAGTGCCCTATCGTGTACCTCCCATTAAACTTCCGGTTCTCCGAGCGGAATTAGGCTACATGTTGGAGAGGGGGCTGATAGAGAAAGGGGCGGTTAGGTGGACATCTTTTATATATGTATATATATATATATATATATATATATATATATATATATATATATATATATATTTTTTTTTTTTTTTTTTTTTAAGAGACAATGAACGGAGGAAGGAAAAACACAGATAAAACAAAAAGGTCCATGTGCCTAAAGGCATCCTCCATTCATAAAATGTTTGTAACAACTGGATTTAAACATTTGTTGATTGTAAGTTTGTGGAAAGCAATTCGAGGGAAGTGAATTCCAAAGAGTAGTAGCTCTGGGGATAAATGAATTCTGATAAGCAGAAGTTCTGCATTGTGGAGGAGAAAGTGTAAATTCATGGGCGCTCTCAGCTGCCCTAGTTCTACGGGAAAGATGTGGAGAGGCGGCACAATTGAAGCAAGTTCCTCGGAACAATTGCTGTGAAAATATCTGTAGAATAATGCAAGGGATGCAACGTTTCTTCGTATGGCTAATGTAGGAAGGTCCTGTGTGATTGCAGGGTTATTGATTAATCTAATAGCTTTATTTTGAATTTTGTCCAATTGCCTCAATGCAACCACTCCACTTCCACCCCACAGAGGTGAACAGTAATCCATCTGAGAGCGCACATGACTTTTATATATTACGGCCAACTGCTCGTCAGTGAAGAATTCTCGAACTCTGTACAGGAGTCCCAGTTTTTTAGAGGCATTCTTAGCAATGCTTCTAACATAATGTGTCCAGCTCAAGTTAGTAGTTAATGTTACACCGAGAATGTCAATACTAGGGGAAGTGGGAATATTTACATCATTAAAAAATATATGGGAGTCAGTGAGATTCTGTCGGTTAGAAAATTGAATGTACTTGGTTTTCTGTGCATTAAAGGAAACTAGATCTCCCGTCACTCTGCAGCCTAAACCAGACGGCAAGGTCAGGTTTTGCATTGACTTCAGGCGGTTGAACGGCTTAACCCCCACCAATGCCTACCCTCTTCCCCGCGTAGATGACAGTGTTGACAAGATCGGGTGTGCACGTTACCTGACCAAGGTGGATCTTGTCAAAGGCTACTGGCAGGTGCCGTTGTCGGAGCGGGCAAAGCAGGTGTGCGGGTGTGGTGGATTGGGACACTTACCGTTGCAACGTAATGCCGTATGGGTTGAAGAATGCACCTGCATCCTTCCAATGCCTGATGAATGAGTTAGTGGCGGAGATCCCGAACTGCACCGTTTATCTAGATGATGTAATAATCTACGATGATGCCTTTGAAAGCCATTGCGAGCACATCGGGGCATTGTTCAGGAGGTTGAGTGAGGCTCATTTGGTGGTCAATCTGGGAAAATGCGATTTTGTTCGGGTAACTGTGCAGTACTTAGGGTTTGTGGTAGGGTTAGGCCAGGTGTGCCCCCCCCAAACTAAGATACAGGCTGTTAACCAGTTCCCCAGGTCGACCACCAAGCGACAAATCATGAGGTTTTTGGGCATGATAGGGTATTATCGGAGATTTATCCGCGGATACTCCTCGGTGCTGGCTCCTCTGACTGACCTACTTGCAAAGACGAAAAAGTTTGTGTGGGCACCTGAGTGTGAGAAAGCATTTTCCCTGGTGAAGCATCTTTTGTGCACTCACCCCATACTCAGGGCCCCAGACTTCTTGAGACCTTTTCAGCTAGCGACAGATGCTAGCGGTGTAGGGGCTGGTGCCGTCTTGTTGCAAACAGACACAGAAGGTGTGGAACACCCAGTAAGTTTCTTCTCTAAGAAGTTCAACTCAGCACAAAAGAACTATTCAGTGGTAGAGAAGGAGCTTCTGGCCATTGTGCTGGCGCTCAGGCACTTTGAGATGTATGTTCCCGCTTTTGGCCCAGTCGTGGTGATCTACACTGACCACCACCCTTTGAAGTTTTTAAATCAGTTCCACAACCGGAATATGAGGCTAACCAGATGGTCCTTAACTTACGAGCGGCCTATGCGGTTTATTTATGTGTACCGCCCAGCGGGGTGTTTTTAGCCAAAATAGGGCTGTTTACGTGATCATTTTCATGCCTAAATAAGACCCAGAACGTAAAACAAGTATCTATGGGCATAAACAGAGCTTTCGAATGACACCATAACGATCCTTGTATGATGGATAGTTTTCTTGCAATAACCGTGCAACGCGAGTGCAAAAAGCAGGTAATTCGGTACTTTCGGTACATAATTGAGTATGTAGCGAGTGAGAGAGGGAGGAGGGAGCTGAGATTTGTGTCAGTAGGTTCGCCGCGGTGGTCTGGAGCAGTCATACGCTCGCTAGTCTCCTGCCACCACTTGTCTCTCTCTCTCAGCCACATTACGTGCTGAAATTGCCACTCGAGTTATGTCGAGCGCCGCCACATAGTCCAGCTTTATTTAACTCGACTTAAGTGGTGGGCCGCTTTTTAAGGGTTAATGTTGCAGGAGTACAACCTAGACATTCGCCATATTGCCGGTTGTGACAACGTGATAGCGAACTGTTTGTCTAGGGTGGAGGACCCAGGGTAGATCACCACAGGTGTGTTGGTTTGAGTGGAGAAAAATTAGGTTTGCCCCTATAGTGCAAAGCCGCCAAAAACACTATTAAAATAATACAAAAACCTCACATAAAAACTCTTTCTTTTGATAGTATATAAGTGCAGTATGTTACAGCAAGAATCTAAGACATTCTGAGTTTTTGTTCTTAGTAGGCTATGCTTGGTGAAGCATGCTCGTTGAGCGTAACATTGTTAAGTGATACTATTATTTTGGGGAAGTGTTGAGTAGATTTTGTTTATATAATGAAGTGTTTTTACGTTTGTGATTGTGCCTTGTTTTTCACAACTTGGGGAGTAGCTGGGTGATGCGGGGTTTGTGGGCATTCTGTCTGGTCAGATGTGGCGTTTACCTGAGGTTAAAACGTCCCACATCTTGGGCGGGGTGTTACGCTGGACAGCTTGCCAGAATGTACTCGTGACTCGCTAGCACTCGCCACGGCAGTGAAATGGGCTATAATAATCGTAGAACGATATTCTTTCTTTCTTAGTATTCATGTTGTCACAGACAGATCAGTGTTTGCCTTTATTCTTGTCTGTGACACTTAGAAGTATTTTATATCCATGGTAGTGATTATAATATGCAGCGCGTGAGAGAGAGAGAGAGTCGGAGGGGAGAGCGAAGAGGCAGTGTTTGTGCGTATGTACGTCTGCATTCCCGCCCGCTCGCTATTGGACGGCGGGCCTGGCATGGCATATGCCGTCTGCTTGTCATGTGACGTAGCGGCCTGTGATTGGTCGCAGAGCCATCTGGTGGCCAGACTCAGTACTTCTCTCCTTCCCTCTCGTCAGAACATGGCATCGCGCGCTCGGTCCTACAAGTTCCTCGCATTCTGTCTCACATCTAACCCCCTTTACTGCTGTGCCTCTCTCTAAACTCCTTCTTTCCAATACTTCTTATCTTTATTCAATTACCCATCCCTTCTGGTTCTCGCATACGACTTCCATAGTCGGCCAGTCGTATTACCAGCTCCTGTTCTCACATATATGTTTTGTACTAGCTTTAGAGGTTATTAGAATCATAGGTCACATGGATTCATATTGTTGGGTGCTTCTAATTATTTGGTTGTTCTTTATTACTATTTAATGCTAGACAGTGGAGGGTATCTTTGGTCGTTGTCTGTGTTATGTATATGGCAAGTCAGAGCCTGTACGACTTCGACGGAGCTAGATAGCCTGTAGTACACCCTTGTGCATATTTTCCTTTGCGAGCTTAGCAGTATACAAGCGAAGGGCTTTTGCCTACTCTTGCTTGTATACTTGCTAACTCATTTTGTTGACCTTTGAGGAGCGCCAGGGTAAGACCAGATACTTGAGATCTGGACTTACCAAGAGAGCCTCCTAGTCACCTAACGTAAGATAAGGGAAATCTGTTCAGGGGAGACAGTAGGCTGCGAGCATACTTGAGCTCTGCCTAGGCTCCCTGTACCTTTATGCTGCTGCTAGACTTTATTAGTAAGAAAGACAGCATTTTGTTTATTAACTTTAACCGCGTATGCTTTAGCAATTATTCACGTATTGTTTTAGCCTAGGTTGATGCATAGTGCACAACCCAGTATGGCTGTTACTTTGGCTAAGAAGTACTGTTTTTGAGTTGCTGTTGTTAGTGCTGTCACAGAGTTGTTGCACTCTCTTGTTTCCATATACATGTATCATACTTTTTGGTGTATTTAACATACACGCTTTGGTGTCCTGCCCCTGCATTATTCCTGTTCTATATTCGACGAGCATCTTAGAGCATCAGACGTTTTTCAGAAGATTCCATATCTGTTTGCTGTAGGACTAGACTTCAAGTGTTTTCATAGAGCATTGAAGAGTTTTAGTGTTGAGTTCAGACTCACACTAAAGATAACGTAAGCACCGAAACGTAACGAAATATAACGTAAGCACCTCACCGAAACCCAGGTGTCTGTAGCAACATCCAGCAACCCCTTCTCTGTATCCTCCTACTTTCTCTATCCTAGTTTCAAAGCCAAAGGCGGATGTTGTGCATATGTGCACAACAAACTCACTTGCTCTCGTGTTCCCGATTTCGACTCCTCTGAATTCTCAACTTTATGGCTCAAACTTTCCTGTCATTCTCTTACTAAATATTTCTGTGCTGTCTATCTTTCCCCTAACTCTACCAACTTTCCTAAATTCTTTGACTATCTAAACTCTACAGTGGAACACATTCTATCCATTTCTCCTTTCTCAGAAATCTCCATCTTAGGAGATTTCAACGTTCACCACCGCCAATGGCTCTCCTCTCACACTACTGATCCACCTGGTGAACAAGCCTACGTCTTTTCTATCCTAAATGACCTAGAGCAGTTAGTTCAGCAACCCACCCGTATCCCGGATCGCATCGGAGATCGGCCCAACATTCTTGACCTGTTTCTAACTTCTAACCCTTCTTCTTATACTGTCGATCTTTTCTCTCCTTTGGGCTCCTCCGACCATAAACTTATCTCTGTCACCTGTCCTATCTCTCCAGTACAGCCACCCGATCCTCCCAGCCGGCGGCGCTTGTGGCACTTTGGCGTTGCCGACTGGGAGGCTCTTCGGCAGTACTTCTTTGATTTCCCATGGAATGATTTCTGCTTCCATGGCCGAGGACCCTCGGAGAGTGCTGAACGCATTACCGAGGTAATCCTATCGGGCATGGAAGCATACATTCCATTCTCTTTCTCTCAGACTAATGCTAAAAAATCTTGGTTTACTCACGCCTGTTCTACTGCTGTCCGCAATAAGGAGGAAGCATTCAAACGGTACCGACGCCTTAAAACTCAAGACTCTCATTCTTCATATGTTTCTGCCCGGAATCAAGCCAAATCTGTTCTTCGACTTGCCAAATACTCTTTCATCAATAATAAATGCACTGAACTATCCAACTCTAGCTCTTCCCAAGCTTTCTGGCATCTATCCAAAAACCTCTCCAACAATTTCTCTTCCTCGTCTTTCCCTCCCCTTTCCCACTCTGATGGCACAACCATCACTTCTTCCTCTGACAAAGCTAAACTCTTCGCTCAAACTTTTGCTAGAAACTCCACCTTGGATGATTCCGGTGCTATTCCTCCCTCTCCGCCCTCCTCTCTCTTACTTATGCCTAATATCCTAATCTCTTCTAAAGATGTACTTTCTACCCTCTCTGGGCTTAACACTAATAAGGCGTACGGTCCGGACGGTGTTCCTCCTGTTGTTCTCAAAAACTGTGCTTCCGTGCTGACTCCCTGCCTAGGCAAACTCTTTCGTCTCTGTCTATCCTCTAACGTCTTCCCTTCATGCTGGAAGTTTGCTCACATTCAACCTGTCCCAAAGAAGGGTGACCGCTCTCAACCCTCCAACTATCGTCCAATTGCTCTTATCTCTTGTCTTTCTAAAGTTTTTGAAACTATTCTTGCTTCCAAATTTCTTAAGCATTTCTCTTCTCATAATCTGCTCTCAGATCGCCAGTATGGCTTCCTTAAGGGTCGCTCTACTGGTGATATTCTTTCATATCTTACTAACTCTTGGTCATCCTCCTTTCGGGACTTCGGTGAGACTTTTTCTATTGCACTAGACATATCGAAAGCCTTCGATAGAGTCTGGCATAAATCTTTAATTTCTAAACTACCCTCCTTCGGTTTCTATCCCTCCATCTGTGCCTTTTTCTCTAATTTCCTTTCCGGCCGTTCCATAGCTGCGGTTGTGGACGGCCATTGTTCACTTCCTCACCCTATAAACTCCGGTGTTCCTCAGGGCTCTGTCCTATCTCCTATTCTCTTTCTAATTTTTATAAATGATCTCCTTAACTGTACCTTAATTCCCATCCATTCATACGCAGACGAGTCAACCTTACACTACTCCATTAGTTTTTCAGAACGCCCCAGCCAGCAATCCCTCAACGACAAACGTAATGAAGCCATAGAACTCTTAAATTCTGATCTAAATACTATTTCCAATTGGGGCAGAGAAAACCTTGTTAACTTTAATGCTTCCAAAACCCAATTTCTCCATCTATCTACCCGTCAGGATCTCCCAGCGGACTATCCCTTATTCTTCAACAATACAAAAATCAACCCTTCATCTTCTCTCAATATTCTTGGTGTCTCTTTTTCTTCTGCTCTCATTTGGAAGGACCATATTACCAGTCTTGCTAAGGCAGCCTCCCAGAAGCTGGGTGTGCTCAACCGCCTTAGGGGGTTCTTTTCCCCTGCACAGCTTCTTGCTCTGTACAGGGGCATAGTGCGCCCTTGTATTGAGTATTGTTCACATGTGTGGGGAGGTTCCTCTCACACCGCTCTCCTAGACAAAGTTGAAAGGAAGGCCTTTCGTATCATTAACTCCCGTCCACTCACCAACTCTCTGCAATCTCTCTCTCTCCGCCGCAATGTTGCATCTCTCTCGCTATTCTATCGCTACTATAATAATCAGTGTTCCTCAGAGCTATCCCAGTGCATACCACCTCCTTTACGTAGGGCACGTGGTACCCGTCTTGCAACTCAATCCCACCCCTACTCTGTGCAACTCTCCAACCCAAGAGTGAAACGTTACTCTCAAACTTTCTTCTACTCAACATCTGAGCTCTGGAACTCTCTCCCAGAATCAGTCTTTCCCTCTTCCTATGACTTAAATTGCTTCAAACTCCGTGTGTCCAGGCATTTTGGCTCGAACGTCCCTTGATTTTGGCCCTGTCACTCTTTCAACTATGGGGGAGGCACTCGCTATAGGCAGTTATGCCTTTTGCCTCCCTCAATCACATAGAAAAAAAAAAAAAAAAAAAATATAATCTTTTATTAAATCTTGTCATAGTTTATTTAAGCATTGTTATTACTTGAGAGCTTTTTATAAACGTAATTACTCTTGTTGTGAGTAGGCTTTGGCGTCACCGGAGAGCCTTTGTAGAAGTACACTTAACCCAGTTAATTGATACCCCATTATCCAGTAGATTAACTCTGGAGGGTTTTAAGTGTTTTGTTCACCGGCTTAATAGTTCGAGGGTTTGGAATTAGCGTACCGTTGTTGCATATCTAGCCTATCTTGTAGTCCAATATTAAGTGCCCTTGTTTATTTCGTTGTGCCGGTCGTAACACTTGCGTGTGGGAGATGAGGAAGAAGAGGAATTAATTAATTCCCTCCTGATGGGTCCCATCACCAGACAAGCACCGAAATCAGCTTATTATGTATCCTGTGAGTGAGGCAAACGGTTGCAGGCAGTGCAGGGCCCCTTCATTCGTCACCCACCAAGTCTGGGCCGGGCAATGATGTAACTTACTGCCATCTATTAGCTCACTGCAGCATTACACATAGCGAAAACCGCTCAAAACCGCTAATTTTTAGTGATTTGGGATGACCTTTGCAAGATCGTTGCAAGACAACCAGACTTTGTACAGAGATGATTCAGGTATCATTGGAAAACTCAATTACTGTACTTTCACGGATATGTCATTGTATAACGTTCTGCCTCTTATTTATGCATGTAAATGTGCAGGGAATAAATCTCAATTAAGGCCAAAACCCCAAAAATGAAAGAGTTAACCCACTGAGCCCCAGCTAGTTTAGAATAAATGTACCACCAAGGACCGGCAGGTTTTGAAAACAATTTGTTTTCCAGAAAACACAAGGAATGAGTTAGAAATAAAGGAAAACCCACAAAAAAAACGATCCCCTAGGTCATAAAGTGGTCCTACGGGGTGCCCGAAAGTCGGATTTACAAGAGGGGAAATTGGTAGGCAAAAACAGCCAAAAACAGGTTTTTGCGCGCTCACGCGCACGCGGTTGGACTTTGAGAGTTTTCAACCATCGGCATTGTTATGTGGAATACTTACACAGTTCCCATACATATCTGAGCCCTCTCGGTGCCATAGGACCGGAGTAATTAACACTGACGCACACGTATGCATCGCTGGGACTGTCAGAAAAATACATTGCCGACGCACTGTTTGCGTCGCTGGGGTTCTGTGGGTTAATATCGCTTCTATCTCCCTTATAAAGCAATATCATTGCACCACAAGACATAGGTGAAGAATTAGGAACCAGAAATTAGGTGTATTGAAAGAATAAGCACGTATATCTATAAGGTCAGGCATTAGCGGGTTGGAAGCGAGAGTGTGGAGGGAGGGAGCGTGCAACTTCTCCTCTCACCCTCCCTTCTTATTGATCGGTGCTTGCAAGCTTACACATATTCTACGCCGCTTCCACTTGCTCCCTCTTTCACTTTCAAGTATTTAATATTAATAACAAATATTTAAAAGTATTCAAGTATTCATAATTAGTAAAGGTTTTGACTTGACAATATGCATGTCAGCAAGTACTTCACAATTGCCAATCAAATTACACTAGAGTAAATGGTTTCAAAATTGTTGGAAAGCCTTTTCACTCACATGAGACAGAGCATTTTTTTTCAATCAAGTGGTAAACTTGTAGAATGGTTTATCTGGAAATTGTATTGAATTTTGTACTGTTCAATCATTCAAAAACAAACTTGACAAATATCTCGATTTTCCCCCATTTGCCCTCTAAGCTGCACAGCTATGGTATTTGAAAGGGCCCGCCATGCGAAGGTATTCTGATTCATTCCTGACTAAAATCGTCAATTTACCATATATATATATATATAATTAATACTTATCCATATGTGCCTATTTTACTTTTAATATGAACATATAAACTTTGGAAAGCAATAATAATAATAATAATAATAATAATCGTCTGGTTACTTATATAGTGCTCGTTCTCCTCCTTCGAGGATCCATAAGCACTTGGCTTTCTTTAGTCTACCAGACACCATTACCCATCCCCCTTGCTCTTGGGGAGATGGTAACCGCCGGCTATATCCCAGAAAAACTTTTCAATCTGAGCGGGGATTGAACGCTAGACCTTCAAGATGGGATTCAGGCACGCTATCAACTGAGCCAGCCGGACGGCTGTAACAGTAACAGTAATTGGCTGGTGATAATCATATATTTTAGCCCCACGGTCGTAATCTGACCTTGAGCTCCTCCACCACCTCTCTCTCTCCCCTCACCCGTCCTTGCATGAAAATACTCGATAAATAATGGGAATAGTAGAAAAATACCTGATAATTGAGGAGGGGGGACATAGGGTGGAGAGGGGGAGGGGAAAAGGGGTGTTGGGACACATGTGTAAGAGTGGTAGAAAGTAATGGAGGGGAAGTATCTCACCTAAATACAAATTGCTTTGTTTTGAGTGTCACTGGGGTGTTTTAAAAGTTGTTTTTAGGCTTTGGATCTTAAGAGTCTGGCTGCATTCACCCAGTAGAACCTCTTAAGAGTCTGGCCGCAGTTCAGAGTTTAACTGCTTTTACATATGAATAGCTTCCCAACCTTTATATTTTTTCCAAATTTAATAGGTAGGTTAGATACAATCAGCCTCATAAGGATCAATAGATCTCCTTTTGCTTGTTTTCCTGAGTACTCCTTTGTATGTATGTTACATGTATAGTATTATTGTTTTTTACACCAACCAACTTCACATCTAAACTCAATTAATGAAATCAACAAATACATCTGGCACTCCGAGGACTCGAACCCAGGATACTCACATCGAAATTCCGCGCACTATGCATTACGCTATCAAGACAGTTATATATACAGGATCTATATGGGGTTGAGGGAGTCCCAGACCCAATGCTTACACGATAATAGAGGTGTGTGAGTGTGAGTATGTGATTGTGTGTGTGAGGTGTAAGTGTATTATGATGTCTGATATCAAAAGTTCTCATGTAAGCTTATTCCTGATCCAATTCTTAGCCACCTAGGCCTGTTGATGCGGCTGTTGTACGTTACAAAATCCTACTTCCCAAAGTCAGATCGCAGCTCCTCTACAGAAACTTCTCGAGGTTATATCGCAGCCCCTTGGTCAATGCCGGAAAATATATAGATCCAGTAGGCCTATGGAACATACGTTTCAACTATTCATGTTCACTCAATGTGTACTTGAGATCTCTATATAATGTGACCTTTCTCGTAAGGGCTGTACTAACACTCTCTCTGCGGGCTATGCTGGTGCATTTGGCACGTCCTATGTAAAATATATATTTGCTGCGGGCAACGTACCCATACGTTTTGGTATTACCGATTAACATGGTTGTAAGACGGTGTGTGTCCAAGCAAGAGGTGATGTGGAACCTGATATTGAACTAAGAACAGGTTTAATTCCATATACATTTGTGACAGCCATATGCCAGGTATAAATTTAAAGTTAATATCATGTTTTTAGCCCATACCTTCTACCGTCTTCTAAACACAAAACTTGATAAACTAATTGTTTAGTTGCTTGATTTATCGTGAGTGTAGGGAAGGGAAGGAGCAAGGAATAATAAGCTTAATACGGGGCGCGGCCGGTCCCGATAAACAAGAAAAATTATGGTCGTCATTTTCAAGGCCTGGGAAGGGAAGAATTAATAAATTAGACTTGTATAGGAAGAATTTTACCTGAATTTTCCATTGGAACTCATTTTAATTCACTCTAGTGCTACCGATACTGCACTAGGGCGACGTATATTCAGCGGACAGTAGGGAGGACACCCCAAAGAGAGCAGTGAAACCATCTTTAAGGACCTGCAGTAAAAGAATCAACACTCTCTGAAACTCTGCTTCCAAGAAGTTTGGTGACCTCAATTGACCTCTCCTAAATACAGCTTCTTGCTATGTACAGGGTGTGACGCCTCCCGGCGTTAACAGAATGGTTGCGTGGGGCATTGCAGCTCGCTAGCGCTCGCCAGGATGGAGGGATGGGCTACAGTTGTCCTAGAATGATCTGCTTTATGTTATTAGTGTCGTGTTGCCACAGACAGTCTAGAAATGGTCTTTGTTTTGGTCTGTGACCGCGCCTTATATTTTATATTCGCTATAATATAAATGTTGCTTGTGTGGGAGGCGAGCGAGAGAGGGTGAGGGAGTACACCTGGCAGCGGGGTGAGCTGTGGCCCGGCTCGCTTGGGCGCTGACGGCGTTGGCGGCCGGGTGGTCAACTAGTCCCTGCCCATCGCGGCCGCGTGTTCTTTACCAGCTCAGAGCTTGCCTGACACGCGTATCGTCTACATCCTTTGCAATTCTGTCCCCCATACTCGCCACTTTGCATACTATTTCTCTCTCTCGACTTCTCCTTTCTCATTCTCTAATCTTTATTAAACTCAACATCCCTTCTGGTTTCAGCATAGACGTTCACCGTCGGCCAGTCGTATTGTACGCGAAGCTCTCAGATATTTCCATGTATTAGATTAAGGAGGTATTAGGCTTTATTGAGGTTTGGAGAGACGGACTTTTCCGTGTGTGTCCTCTCTCGGGAAGGTTGTAGACCGGTATATGTCTCCCTGGCAAGGTGTTGAGTGATTCTGCTTGGTTATCTAAAGCTAGACTAGGGGTAAGGTTACTGTGTCGTTGTCTCCGATGTGTGCAGTGTTAGCTAAGCCCTGCACGACATCGACAGGTACTGTGGGAGCCTAAGTTGTCTTCGGGTGGGTTTACTTTGCGAGCACAGCGCTGTGGTGTGAGAGGGCCATAGCCTATCCCTCACAACATAGTGCTGCCTCTTTGTGTTGACTTCTGAGGGATCGCCAGGATAGAACTAGGTACTAGAGACCTAGATTTATCAAGAGAGCATCCCCGTCATATAACGTAATCTTCATTATACCACCTTCGGACAACGTTAGGCTACGAGCCGCATGCTCATTGTTGCCCTGCCTTGATACCCCAGCTAGACTTTATTAACTGAGCAGACACTGGTTAGAGATAAGCCCCCATTATTATATGTATGCAACATTATTATTCACTGCACTTTTGAGCCGAGGTTGTTGTTGAGTTGCACAACCCTAGTAGGCTGTTGCGTTGTGTCACAAAGCATTTCTTTAGTTGTCGAGCATTACTACCTTTGCGCAGTCTTTATTATTCGCCTGCCTATTATTACTATATGTCCTAGCATTTATTGTGACCCGTATTCTGCATTATAATTGTTCAAGATTCTTTACGAACATCTTCCCAGCATCAGACTTATTTCATAAGTTTCCAGTTGATGTTGCAGGACTAGCATTGCACTTTCTTTAATACAGGAGTGCCAGTTATTTGAGTATCTACCGTAACGTTAATTAAACACGTTAACTATCTTTTCTTTGTGTAACCTAATCGAGTAATCTTTTACTGTTTGAGAATAGGCTGTTTCATCGAGCGTCAGCCTAGTGTGTGTGCACCAGTTACCGAGTCATAGGATACCTCGTTGTCCAGGCACGACTCAGGGCGGTAATGATGTTTTGTTTTCCAGTGTTTAAGGCAGGGGTTGGATCTAGTGTTACCGTTGTTGCATTTTTGCCATTATCTAGTCCAATGTTGAAGAGCCCTGTGTCTTTGAGAACCTGGATCGTAACAAATGGCGACCTAGCTCAGGATCTTGTGAACTAAGAGATAATTGCAGGATTGTTGTGGTCATTTGTTTTATTGAGGAATATAGTGGGCACGTTAATTTTTTTTTGGCAAAGTAGTATAGCACTTGAGAGTCTTCAGACATTTTTGGCAAGTGAATAGTGCTACATAAGAGTTTGGGGTACTTCTTTTCTGAATATTGTGGTGAGAAATTTTTGTGAGCATCATGTCTTATACCGGGTCAGAGGAGAATGGAGACACAGTACGTAATGTCGAGACTGAGGAACAACAGTATGATGAAAGGGTTAATCGGGTGAACTGTGAGGAGGATGCTAGGATATTTTTGCAATGGCCTGTTACTGCCGAGCGGTTGGAGGGTATGGATCGGTACGGTCTTCAATGCCTGGCCACAGCTATCGGTCATGCGGTTACTAGCAGCATGACCAAGGATAACTTGATAACGTGTGTACTGGGCAGGGTGACTGGTGAGCGAGATGGGTTGAGTGCTCAGAGCCCTTCGGCCATGCTTCCCCTACACTCGACTCCCAGCCATCCCAGTAGTTTGCCGACCCCGGGTACGCTTCCACAGTTGGGTGGTGACTGGCAGGGTGGGTTGCCCCTGGGGGGACCACCGGTAATTTCAAACATTGTAGCACCTTCACCTCCTCCAGGGTTAACTCCAGAATTATTGTATCAGCTCGAATTAGCTAAGATCGAAGAGAGAAAGGCTATCAGGGTATCTGAGCTTCAGCTTCACCAGCAACAAAGGGCAGGTGAGCTCCAGCAGCAAATAGAATTAGCCAAGATAGAAGAGAGAAAAACTATCAGTCATGAGCACATAGAGCTAGCAAAAACTCAAGCTGAGTCGACTAGGTACTGTGCCGACATGGACGTAGAGAAGTCGCGAGTAGAGGCAACGGGACAGCGACTTGGGGCTGGTAACCGTGTTCATGAGCAGTCTCTCTCGCACTTATTGAAACTGGTTCCGGTGTTTGATGAGAGTGGTGTAACAGAATTTTTCACACGCTTTGAGAAGAAGTGCCAGGAACACCAGTGGCCAGAGAATAAATGGGCAGCACTTGTATCCTCTAGATTAATAGGCAAGGGTCTTAAAGCCTACGATGCGTTGCCTATAGAGTCTTGTATTATCTATGAGGAACTCAAGGAGGCTGTCCTGAGAGCATACGAACTACAACCAGAGACATACAGGTTGAAGTTCCGGGGTGTTACCAAGGGTCGGGAGAGCACCTTTTTGGAGCATGCCCGGGAGCTGTCCGATGCTTTTGGGAATTGGCTGAGGTCGGAGAAAGCTACTACGTTTGACGACATTAAACAGTTGGTGCTTTTAGAGCAGTTTTTCAAATGCACGGGCGGCGACCTGACGTTAAACCTTAAAGAAAAGCAACCAAAAACTCTACAGGAGGCAGCTGAGATGGCTGACCTCCGGCTATCACTAATTCGTGGGTGCGGGTCTGCCCAGCGTAGTGAGGCAGGTAACAAGGGGCGTGACGCCCCACCCCCCCGAGTTAGTGATATACCTTATGCAAACAAGTACAAGAGCCATGATACCAAGACTGACCACAAGACTAGCACCGTTCCATTTAAGAAGGTGCCGGTCCTTTCCCAGTACCAAGGGAAGCCCAAAGGGGAGTTGGAGTGTTATCATTGTCATAAAAAGGGGCACTTTGCAAGAGTCTGTCCTAGCAAACCACCTACAGCAGCTGTGTCTTTGGCCTGCAACATTGGTGTGTCTCCGAAGTCATCTGAGTTTGCCCGGGGCAGTTCGTCAGAGGCTGAGGCACAGCCAATGCAGAAGCACCTGGGAGGCTCGAACCCTGCTCAGGATGTTTTTTGCGACCATAGAGGGCGGGGTTGCGTGATGTGGGCGGGGCGCAAGCATGGAGTAGAGGTCTTGCGTGATACAGGTGCTTCCCAGACTCTGATGAAAAACTTGACTGGCTACCCTATAAACGCGGCTCGGGTGGTGGTGGTGCAGGGTATTAATGCAACTCGGTCATACCCGCTGGTGCGGTTGGAGTTGGAGGTGGATGGTGTGGCACGTGAATTGGATGTCGGGATTGTGGAGAAACTGCCAGTGGAGGGCGTCGACCTTCTTCTCGGCAACGACTTTGCAATGCCCGCTTCTGAGGTTCTACCCTTAGTCGTTGCCGAGAGGCCGGCCGACGTGAGTAGGGAAGAGCAAGAGTGGGTCGAGCGGTGCCAGACACAACCCATGGCGTGTGTTGTCACCCGAGCTCGGGCAGCTAAAGTGTCACAGCCTAGTCCTCCGTCTTCAGACCAGCGGAGGAACGATCAACAGGAGGAGGCTAAAGCTGGAGTTGGTTTTAACACCTTACGAGCGGCCTATGCGGTTTATTTATGTGTACCGCACAGCGGGGTGTTTTTAGCCAAAATAGGGCTGTTTACGTGATCATCTTCATGCCTAAATAAGACCCAGAACGTAAAACAAGTACCTATCCCTGAAAGGGCATAAACAGAGCTTTCGAATGACACCATAACGATCCTTGTATGATGGATAGTTTTCTTGCAATAACCATGCAACGCGAGTGCAAAAAGCAGGTAATTCGGTACTTTCAGTACATAATTGAGTATGTAGCGAGTGAGAGAGGGAGGAGGGAGCTGAGATTTGTGTCAGTAGGTTCGCCGCGGTGGTCTGGAGCAGTCATACGCTCGCTAGTCTCCTGCCACCACTTGTCTCTCTCTCTCAGCCACATTACGTGCTGAAATTGCCACTCGAGTTATGTCGAGCGCCGCCACATAGTCCAGCTTTATTTAACTCGACTTATGTTGCTCGCCGCTAATTAAGGGTTAAGAGTTTTGACTCGGCGGCTCTCCTGGGTGATTCAGTATTAGCACCATTACTTAATTCTGGAGTAGCCCCTGGGCCTGTCATCGAGAGTGACGAGGCTGGGCATGACGAGTCTCCACGACAGCAACGCTATGTACATCGAGAGAGACAGAGGGAGCAGCCCAGTATCGGGGAAGGTCATGCATTGCTCCGGGAGCAGTTAGATCGCTTGGCACCCTCAGATATACGTCGGTTGCAACTAGAGGACCCTGAGCTCCAAACGTGTGCTAATGGAGCTGTAGAGCTCGACGAGGACGGTGATGCACAGCCAGGAGATTTTTTTTATTTAGAAGGCATCCTCTATAGGCGTTTTCAAGACCCTAAATAGTTGGCAAGAGGGGTCCGGAGTAGGGACCAGTTGGTGGTGCCACGGGAGTGCAGGGATAGCCTACTGAGGTTGGCGCATGACATACCACTGGCAGGACATCTAGGGGTGAGAAAAACGGTGGCGGCTTTAGAAAAATTGTTTTGGTGGCCGGGGTTGAAGGGGCAGGTGGTAACCTGGATAGCAAGGTGTCATACGTGCCAGAGGGTTGGAAAACCTAACCAAACAATTCCGAGAGCCCCGTTGCACCCATTCCTGTCAGTGGACCGCCCTTCAGTAAGGTCATCATTGATATGGTCGGACCCCTAATCCCTACTAGTGCCGGTAATAAATTTCTATTAACTATCATGGATGTGGCCACTCGTTATCCTGATGCATATCCAATGAGAAATGGCACGGCGAAAACTGTTGTCCGGAACCTGCTCTTGTATTGCTCGCGGTATGGTTACCCGCAAGAGGTGCAATCGGACCAAGGTTCTAATTTTACCTCTAATCTGTTCAAACAAACTATGATTCAGCATGGCATCGGCACTGTCGTCTCTTCTGCGTATCACCCGGAGAGTCAAGGGGTGTTGGAGAGGTGGCACGCCACGCTGAAAAGCATGCTTCGATGTTACTGCGCAGAGAATGGAAGGGATTGGGACCTTGGTCTGCCGTATGTTTTGTTCGCGGCAAGAGAAGTACCTGGAGAGAGTCTCGGTTTCAGTCCGAATGAGCTTGT
This sequence comes from Paralithodes platypus, assembly GCA_032716605.1. Lineage (NCBI taxonomy): Eukaryota > Metazoa > Arthropoda > Malacostraca > Decapoda > Lithodidae > Paralithodes > Paralithodes platypus. Next base: position 14,907,070 of record CM064563.1, on the reverse strand, counting down.
TTTCGGGCATCAGGTGAGGGGTCCTCTCCACATGGTGAAGGAGATGTGGGAGGGCACTGGGCATGTTGTTCTGCGAGATGGGTTGCAGCCTCTTGTTCCTGAGCGACGGGAGGAGTTGTTTGCTAGGCTGTGGCAGTCCGTCCGCATGTTTGTTGCTTCTCCAGGCCTGATGTACGGGGTAGAATCCGACATGGAGGCTGGAGACAGTGCAAGGCTCGAGTTGGTTCCCTGCCGTGTGAATCCTGCTCGACAGCCTGTTGTGAAGGCGGAGCTGGACGGCGTGTGGAGAGGGGGTCTGAGGGATGAGGAATGTCGTGAGTGATCGTTGCCAGTGGCTTTGCAACCTGAGTTTGGTGGCAGAGTCCGTGTGTGTGTTGATTGCAAGAATGTGGAAGCATTATCCCTGACAGACGCCTATCCATTACCCAGAGTTGACGACACCATAGACCGCTTCGGGGCTGCCTCGCTCATCACGAAGGTAGAACTAGTGAAGGGTTATTGGCAGGCCCCGTTGCCGGGAAGAGCGAAGAGAAGTGCCAGTTTTGCGATGAGCTGGGCAGTTTGTCAGTGTCAGGTGTTGTTGTGCTGCCGGAACACAAGTTGGATGTGTGGCATGCTAAGGGCACTGATAATGTTTTGGCTTTGTTTGCAGGAGAACCCTCGCTGTTCAGTCAGTGTCTGTCGTGGGTGGAGGATCCGGGGTAGGCTACCACAGTATGTTGGTATAGCCTCCTGTCTTGGCTCGCGGTGTATTTTTGCGCTGGTGCTTGTTGGCTCGCGTGTGTAGCATCAGCGTAGGGTCGCAGGGCAGGAGTTGTTGGCTTTGATTAGAAAAAAAAAAATTAGGCTACATTTATAGTAGCCGCCAAAAACAACATTAAAATAAAATATGAACTCTTTCTTTTTAATAATTAATTTTAAGATAATATTGTAGCTGAGTACTGAGTGCAGATGATTTTCCCTCAGTAGGCTGTGCTTCTTAAAGCTCGCTCTGGGAGCACAATGTTATGAATTAATGTATTATGTTTGGGAAGGGTGATAAGATTTTTTTTGATATATATAAATGTTGTATTTTTTTTTGAGGAGACTGAGCTTGCATTCCATGAGTGGCAGAGTGGTTAGGAGTGGCAGATTCTAGCGACATTCTGTCTGTTCAGATATGGGCCCATGGTTGAGTGTCCCATATCTTGGGGGGGGTGTGACGCCTCCCGGCGTTAACAGAATGGTTGCGTGGGGCATTGCAGCTCGCTAGCGCTCGCCAGGATGGGGGGATGGGCTACAGTTGTCCTAGAATGATCTGCTTTATGTTATTAGTGTCGTGTTGCCACAGACAGTCTAGAAATGGTCTTTGTTTTGGTCTGTGACTGCGCCTTATATTTTATATTCGCTATAATATAAATGTTGCTTGTGTGGGAGGCGAGCGAGAGAGGGTGAGGGAGTACACCTGGCAGCGGGGTGAGCTGTGGCCCGGCTCGCTTGGGCGCTGACGGCGTTGGCGGCCGGGTGGTCAACTAGTCCCTGCCCATCGCGGCCGCGTGTTCTTTACCAGCTCAGAGCTTGCCTGACACGCGTATCGTCTACATCCTTTGCAATTCTGTCCCCCATACTCGCCACTTTGCATACTATTTCTCTCTCTCGACTTCTCCTTTCTCATTCTCTAATCTTTATTAAACTCAACATCCCTTCTGGTTTCAGCATAGACGTTCACCGTCGGCCAGTCGTATTGTACGCGAAGCTCTCAGATATTTCCATGTATTAGATTAAGGAGGTATTAGGCTTTATTGAGGTTTGGAGAGACGGACTTTTCCGTGTGTGTCCTCTCTCGGGAAGGTTGTAGACCGGTATATGTCTCCCTGGCAAGGTGTTGAGTGATTCTGCTTGGTTATCTAAAGCTAGACTAGGGGTAAGGTTACTGTGTCGTTGTCTCCGATGTGTGCAGTGTTAGCTAAGCCCTGCACGACATCGACAGGTACTGTGGGAGCCTAAGTTGTCTTCGGGTGGGTTTACTTTGCGAGCACAGCGCTGTGGTGTGAGAGGGCCATAGCCTATCCCTCACAACATAGTGCTGCCTCTTTGTGTTGACTTCTGAGGGATCGCCAGGATAGAACTAGGTACTAGAGACCTAGATTTATCAAGAGAGCATCCCCGTCATATAACGTAATCTTCATTATACCACCTTCGGACAACGTTAGGCTACGAGCCGCATGCTCACCCATTGTTGCCCTGCCTTGATACCCCAGCTAGACTTTATTAACTGAGCAGACACTGGTTAGAGATAAGCCCCCATTATTATATGTATGCAACATTATTATTCACTGCACTTTTGAGCCGAGGTTGTTGTTGAGTTGCACAACCCTAGTAGGCTGTTGCGTTGTGTCACGAAGCATTTCTTTAGTTGTCGAGCATTACTACCTTTGCGCAGTCTTTATTATTCGCCTGCCTATTATTACTATATGTCCTAGCATTTATTGTGACCCGTATTCTGCATTATAATTGTTCAAGATTCTCTACGAACATTTTCCCAGCATCAGACTTATTTCATAAGTTTCCAGTTGATGTTGCAGGACTAGCATTGCACTTTCTTTAATACAGGAGTGCCAGTTATTTGAGTATCTACCAAAACGTTAATTAATCACGTTAACTATCTTTTCTTTGTGTAACCTAATCGAGTAATCTTTTACTGTTTGAGAATAGGCTGTTTCATCGAGCGTCAGCCTAGTGTGTGTGCACCAGTTACCGAGTCATAGGATACCTCGTTATCCAGGCACGACTCAGGGCGGTAATGGTGTTTTGTTTTCCAGTGTTTAAGGCAGGGGTTGGATCTAGTGTTACCGTTGTTGCATTTTTGCCATTATCTAGTCCAATGTTGAAGAGCCCTGTGTCTTTGAGAACCTGGATCGTAACAAGGGATTTGCATGTATAGGAGGGAAACCAAGCATAGTCCTCTTCTTGAAGGGGTTGAGTCAAAAACATTTCACACTCAACAATTCCTTTCCTCTTACTAACTCTCCATTCTCTGTCTACTTGTCTCAATGTTGCATCTCTTTCTTTCTTTTAGCGATATTACAATAATAAAAACAATTCAGAACTATTTCGTTGTATACATCTCCCTATTCGGAAAAAGTCCCCCCCAAGACCCCCTTTTTAGCTAGGTATGTATATTATTTGGAAGAAAAATGTCTCGGCCAACGTTTCTCCATAATTGCAGGTTCCCTATCGCTCGCCCAGAAAACTATCAACACCTATATAATGAGTCTTAAAATCGCCAAAGTAATGGAGTGAAACATCTATAATTCTCCAAATTATGGAATGGTGTGCATAAGGTCCACACAAAATCTACCTCCATCATAGAGGGTTAAGAGAGTACCAGTAGGCTAAGTGGGAAGAGTGCTTACATTATGGGGGGGGGGGGGGAGTAGGGTGACGGTCAAAATAATGAGTGTGTAATGGGTTGGGGAAGGAGGGCTGGAGTAAGCGATAATGGTTGAATTAATTTCCTTTCTTTCTTTCTCCCTTATGTTTAGCCCCATTAGTTTTCAGAAAGGGGATCTTTGGGATGTTTTTTTTCAAGCTTGGTGGAGGTCTAGGGGCGAAATATATAAAACAAATATATATATATATATCTCTCGACCAAAAAATATACCATTCCCCCCCCCCCCCCCCTTTGTAAGCATACCACCATAATCACCTTCCTATTGTCACCCCAAATCTGGAAATACTGTAACCATCCTATTACAGCCATCCACAATTTACTATACCATCCTAAATCCACTATAAGTAGCGCCAACGAACTTGACAATAATCTTCACCCTTTAACCCTTAATTAGCGGCTCACCACATAAGTCGAGTTAAATAAAGCTGGACTATGTGGCGGCGCTCGACATAACTCGAGTGGCAATTTCAGCACGTAATGTTGCTGAGAGAGAGAGACAAGTGGTGGCAGGAGAGTAGCGAGCGTATGACTGCTCCAGACCACCGCGGCGAACCTACTGACACGAATCTCACCTCCCTCCTACCTCTCTCACTCGCTATATAAGGAATTGTATGGGGAAAGTGCCTAATTACATGCTTTTTGCACTCGCGTTGCACGGTTATTGCAAGAAAACTAGCCATCATAAAAGGATCGTTATGGTGTCATTCGAAAGCTCTGTTTATGCCCTTTCAGGGATAGATACTTGTTTTACGTTCTGGGTCTTATTTAGGCATGAAAATGATCACGTAAACAGCCCTATTTTGGCTAAAAACACCCCGCTGGGCGGTACATATAAATAAACCGCATAGGCCGCTCTTAAGGTGTTAAATTCTTTTAACTCATTATAGACTAAATGAAAGCAATGGTGCTGAAATTCCTCTCATTTGGGAAGAGTCCACCAGGTAATAGGTGTGGATATTTACAGCCAGTTGGCTCTAGTCCCTTTTGAGTTATGAACAGGTCTGGGATCGAGATTATTGTCAAGTTTTATTGGCGCTACCACAACCACCCTTAATCCACCACAACCTCAATCATCCTCTCATAGCCATCCCAAATCTACCAGTAATTTGATCAACCCAAGATCCGCAACAATAACCAACGTATTACAGTCATCCCTAATCCTCCACTACCCCACTACCAGCATCCTCTCTTCCTAAGAACCATATCCTAATAATTATATCTACCGCTATCCTTGCTCTAAATCTTAACCTTAAGGACATAGTGGTACCTAATTGATATAAGTTGAGATACTACCACTATCACAATAACCACTACTGTCAGCTCTATCATCACTTAAAATGTACCATCACCACAACCACCATCACCACCTCTGCCAGCAATATCATCACTACAAGCATGACTACCACCTCCACCACTATCACCGTTAGTACCAATGTTATGTAACACGTCAGATTAAGTTGCACCATTGCTGTTCTGGCTATTGTGTGTGGCGATCTGGGGAAACCATTGGCTGATATCCAGGACTCCATGAGTGCTTCAGAACTAAAATGACATATGCGTCTACCTATACCCCCTGTCCGGAGTAGCTCTTTTTGCCTGCAGTGTGCCACTCAAGGACTAATATGACTACCACCAACAAACAACTAGATGCTAACAATAACCAGCTCATGGTTTGAATTTCTCTAATGAACCCTGAACCATACCGGAGAGTTGTGTTTACAATCGACAATTCCCCAGATCCTCCAGACTTCAGCAATGATGCCTCCCTTGTCTCAATAGATACAGAAAAGGTGCAAGCTATGTTTACAACCAATACCCTGCCACACCCTTCATTCTCAAGCAGCCTAGAGATACCCCTGATACTGACGCTGAAGCCGAGGAGTGTATCCTTCCGCGAATACCTACCTTCAATCCCGTGCAAGTATTGCTGGCTACCTAGCTTGTTGGAACCATTCACCCTAACTCTTTGGTGTAACGTAGCACCAGGAACCGAGTTGCCTGATCATCTTAGAAATATAAGTCTCAATACATGCTACGCGTGTACTAGTGGGGTTTCTGCGAACCAAGTGCATGTACCTATTTTCAACCAATGTCACTACTCTCACTAGCCAAAAGTCTTCACGTCCACAGCTATATTTAAACTATCACCACCAAACACCTCACTTTTATCACTAATATAATACTTTAAACATCGTTCTTAGCATCAGTAACCCATCAAATGAAATATGAAGACTACTCTCACCTTCACTGCATGCCACCACCATCTTTATGACACTATTATTATCACACACCCATGTTTGTTTTTTTCCTATGTGAATGAAGGGGACAAAAGGCAAAACTGCCTGTGGCGAGTGCCTCCTCCAGATTTGAAAGAGTGACAGGGCCAAAATCAAGGGACTTTCGAGCCAAAATGCCTCGACACACAGAGTTTGAAGCAATTTAAGTCATAGGAAGAGGGAAAGACTTATTCTGGGAGTGAGTTCCAGAGCTCAGCTGTTGAATAGAAGAAAGATTGAGAGTAACATTTCACTCTTGGGTTGGAGAGTTGCATAGAGTAGGGGTGGGATTGAGTTGCAAGACGGGTGATGCATGCTCTACGAAGAGGGGGTGGAACACAGATTATTGTAATAAAGGTAGAATAGTGAGAGAGATGCAACATTGCGGCGAAGAGAGAGAGACTGCAGATAACTGGTGAGAGGATGTGAGGTAATGAGACGGAAGGCTTTCTTTTCTACTTATTCTAGAAGTGCTGTGTTACAGGATCCTTCCCACACGTGTGAACAATGCTCAATACATGGATGCTCTGTGCCCCTGTACAGAGCAAGAAGGTGCACATGGATAAAGAACCCCCGGAGGCAGTTGAGTCCACCCAGTTTCTTGGAAGCTGTTTTAGCAAGAGTGGTAATAGGATCTTTCCAGGAGAGATCAGAAGCAAATGAGACACCGAGAAGATGAAGGGTTGATTTGTTTGTTGTTGAAGAGAGGGCCTATCCCACATTGGCGAATTTTGACGGCAAGGCCGTTTCATGTGTTTCCGCCTAAATAATCTCAAATTTTTAAAAACTCCTTACACATTCTCAAATACTTCGGGGAAATTGTTATACAGTCGACCGTAGCCGCCCGGATATTCCAAAAAATAAAGCGAATCCAAAAATCGTCGGGAGCTCGTACTGCAAACGTACTTTACGTAATCATTTCGAGATGGGCTGCAGCCTCATCGGCATATTCGTTGCAATTCTCCTTTCATGGCGAATGCGGCAAATGTACAAGAAAACCAACAAATAATTTACGAAGCATTTGCGGCAGCTATGCGATACATGCCGTGTGACCAGCTAGTGACTTGGCGAAAACAGCGAATTGGAGTTATTGGTAACACAGTTTTTCAGCGAATGTGACGAATAAATGGAGATGCCCCCTCCAATTTGGCGAATACCTATACGATTAATGGCAAATAATTTACGACGGACATACAAAATTTGACGAGGCGTACCAATGTGAGGTAGAATATAATTATGTTAATCATTTTATGACATATATAAGACAAATAGTTTTAATATAATATGGTAAAAACATTAATTTAGGTTGAGGGTAGAATAAAGCCTTTGGCAAATGGGTGAGGCTTATGGGTAAATACGTTATATGGAAAAAGACTATTTTCAATATGCAATAACTCTACCACTAAACATTTGGAAAACATATGTGATTATAATTATTTATATAAATAACCTAATCCCGAAGTTTGGTTTACCTATTATGAGACACCTATTTGTATTTACTACTGAATAATTGTCCTGTGTATGTATGAATGTATGTATATACTCAGGTACATACTCCATACCTGCGGGTGGCCTACTCGAGACAGAGACTGAACAGAAACAACATTTAAAGTTCCAATTCTTACGGTCCGGGCCCAATTTCGCGTTCCCTCACCCCTTTCTCTGCCTCGTCTAGTATGTGAATTTGACAAGGGGAGGAGGATTCCTAGCCTCCCGCCCTCAAATTGTCCTGTAGTATAATCATTTATGCACTCAGCTCACAGTGTGAACTCCAATTCAATTCCCGAGTATAATGACACAGATGGGGAGATCTACATACACCTGATGCCTCTTTTTACCAAGTAGTGAACAGAAACCTAGAGTCATTTGTGACGTCCCTTCTGTGGTAACCTGAATAATAGGCAGTAGCCTCTGTTCCAAAGGGTTGACACGGAGTTGACTGCCGGGCAAAGCGCAACCTAGCGTAAATGTCCTATCTTACTAACTGAAAAGTTTGACTTAGTTCAATGTTGAAAGGCCTCAGTTTGTCCAGTTCAATTAGCTTTAGCTAAAAACTAGTGTTATGCATATAAATAACATTAGGTAACCAAACGATTGATTAGTGTTGTTGACTAGTTTATGTTGTATATATATGTGTGTGAGGGGGTGAGTGTGTGGCATTACAATACAAGGTTCGTACACCCACGGACAGAATCAGCAGTGTCCTACCTTCATAACTTCAAGTTAATTATCTTCTTCGTTTAGCACAATCATACTACTGAACCATAATGAACTAAACTTGAGCAAGGACTTGTTTAGATCGGTTACGGATAAACTGTATATATATATATATATATATATATATATATATATATATATATATATATATATTGTCTTCATTTTTTTACTGGAGATATTCAGAATTTATATTATAGAGGTAGAGAACGATTATTGACCGTGACTGTACATGCTATTGGTTATCTATAAGGACAAATATGCCGCCTTTGGTTTTGCAGATGACCTTACCCTTACTTGGTGTAGAATTCGGTCAGTCTTGTAGTAATGTCCAGTTGGCCAAATGTATAATGAGTTTATACATATACATATTCAATTTAGGAATGGGCTTGTGAGAATCAGATAACTAATGGAGTTGGATTTTACCCTTTTGATTATCACAGGTAATTCCTGAGCTTAGTAAGATCACCAAATGTTAGTTATTATAATATGGTAATGGTCCCCATGTGCATAAAGTTTGTTACGACTGAGGTTTAAATATATCAGTGCTCTTATTCATTGGACTAGTAATGGCATAAATGCTACAACGGAAAGCGCTAGATCCAACCTCTGATCCAATCCAGCCCATGGTGATGGGCTGGTCTATCAGAGTGAGACCTGAGCGATCTCTGCCATACCCATAGCTTACTCTGAGTGTTCCTTTTACTTATATATTTTCTAGATCTCAAGTGACGGCGTCTCTTCCGTGGATTGACCTCCCAATATACCAAGATTGGAAGCTAAAGCGTCACATTATTCCTTTGCCCCTCAACTTTCTCTTCATAATTGCTGAGGGGCACAGGGCCCTGGGTGGGGCTTTGGTTTCCCGGGCGTTTACGCACCCTCTCAGCTCCCCGCCATGGGGTGGCTTCGGTCACCCAGGCTTTATTGTGGTCGGCAGGGAGGGTTCTGTGGGGGGCGCTCGTTTATGGCCTTGGCCTTACTCGGGGCCTTGGGGCTGTTCGGCCAGGCAGCTTGGGGAACAACAACAACAACAACAACCTCTGATGTATATTTTCAGTGAACAAAGAACACAAATACTCTCCGAGTTCTATATGCAATAATAGGCTATCAAACTCTCAATAAATGTGCGTCTACTCTAGGCTTAATGTTATGTGAAAACAGCCTATTACTACCTATAACCGAAGGTGCTTGGTTATGGTATGCAAAGTAAGGTGGTAAGAGAAGTTACAGCTTACGTTACTTTAATCCATAAATGTCAGGCACTCCTGCATGAAAGAAAGTGCACTAAAGTCCTTCAACACCAACAAGGAATCTTCTTTAAATGTTAGATGCTATAAAGATGCTCATATCGGAAATGGAACCCAAAAAAGCAGGCAGCGGAACAATGCTCGTGCAAGCTATGCACACAAAAAGGCAGAATATATAATGCCGTCGGAGCCAAGAATATCCTAAACACTACAACAATAATAATGATCGCCACAACAATGCAGTATTCCTCTCAACAAAAAGAGCCTAAGTCGTTTGTGTCTCAATACATCAAACTAGGCTGCGAAATGCTTGTGTAATCATAAATGGGTATGCATAAAAAGAGTACTTGGTTTAATATACTTAATGTCTACTATGATTGATAAAGTCTAGCTAGAGTCAATGATACGAGATACTGGTGCGCATGGCATGCCGCATAGCCTAGTGCAAATCTCAAGTCTGTGCGTCAAATATTACGTTATAGTGAAGGGTAGCTCTCTTGAGAAACCTTAATACCGAAGTATCAAGCGTTCTCCTGGCGTACCTCAAAGAAAAACAACCGAGCTTAGAACAGTGCAGAATGGTATAGGCAAAAAGCCCTCATTCGTGCATGCTCTACTCTCAATGGCACACAGACTAGAATTTACCCAATCAACTCCAGTTCTCAGGTATGTCGTGCAGCTTTTACCTAAAGCCAGCACTCATAGGAAACAATACCTTATAATATCAGACCCCTAGTCTAACATTATCTAATCCAGCAGAACACTAATAATTATAGGAAGCGGCAATATGAAAGCCAACCAATGCTTCGTGATCAACTTATCTTAACAACTAAACATACATAGGTTATATCAGACCTTAACGCACAATACAACTGGCCAGCATGAAGCTGATTTTGCAGAGTTAACCAGAGGGGATATGGTATTAATAAAAGGTGGTGAAAGGTATGGAAAATGAGAGAGATAGGCAGAGGAAAAGATTCTCAGGTGCAGAGCGGGGGACAGATATCAAAGAGATAAGAGGGATGCGTTCTAGAAACCAGATCTGAGGGAGAGAGTGGCGAGGGACCCGTATATATACTAGCACTAGGTCGAGCCGCGTGGAAAAAAAGCGGTAACAAGTCCTCTAACCACTACCAAAGCAGCTAGCAAAACATTACGTCACCAAGCATGGTAAAGAACTCCCTCAACCAATCCCCACGAGGCCAGCCAGCTATGACGTCATCGAGTATAGCAAAACACTACGCGCCCCCTCTCACTCTGTTCTACTCTCTCTCTCTCTGATCCTATCATTACTAGTTAAGGATAAAACATATACTTTACAATTAAATATATAAAGCCTTGACATGGGTGAAAACAAAGAGCCTTTCTGGACTGCCCATGACACGAGATTTCATATGAAATAAAGCACACAACAATACACAAACTGTAGCCACATCCACTGTCCTGGCGATCCTAGCGAGTCACTGTAGGACAAGCCATGCGGTTCTAACGGAGTGGTTAACGTCACCCCCCCCCCAAGATTTTTCTCAGAGGCCCAAGGCTCACAAAATCTGATGGTTAGAACCCATGCTATATCTCTACTTCCCATCACCCAGCGGCAGTAAAATATCTGGCACAGTTCCTCAACAAAACATTTTACAAAATTATAACCCTCCCCAACACAATAGGTTAAATTATATGTAGTTATGCTCCTCAAGAGCGAGCTTCTCTAGCCCAGCATTCTGAGAGGAGTGCAACTCAGAATTACTTCTATAACATACTGAAAAATTCAACTATCAAAGAAAGAGTTTTTATTTGATTTTTTTATGTTTTTAATTTGTTTATTCTGGCTGCACTATAGGGGCAAGCCTAGTTTTTTCTTCTATACCAAACGCTCAACTCCTGCTTTACGACCCAATACGCTGGGCTACAACCGCGAGCCAACAAGCACCAAGCGCAAAATACTATTCATACTAAAGCAGGAGGCTACCCGTGTGTCAATCTACCCAGGATCATATACCCTTGAAAGACAATCTGCAACCACGTTGTCACAACCGGCAATATGGCGTATGTCCAGGTTATATACCAATAACCTTAGTGACCACCTGGTCAGCCTCATATTCCGATTGTGAAACTAGTCCAAGAACTTGAGAGGGTGATGATCTGGGTAAACTACAACGACCGGACCATAGGCTGGAACATAGACCTCAAAATGCCCAAGCACAACAGCCAGTAGCTCCTTCTCGACAACAGAGCAGCTCCCCTGGGCTGAATTGTACTTCTCCGAGCAGAAACTAACAGGATGCTCCAGCCCATCATCGTCCTTTTCCACAAGGACGGCCCCTGCCCCCACACCACTAGCCTCCGTTGCTAGTTGGAAAGGTAGGCTAAAGTCAGGGGCTCTGAGGATCGGGTGAGTGCACAACAGGTGTTTTACTTCTCTAAACACCTTCTCACACTCAGGCGCCCATTTGAACTTCTTATCCTTCCAGTAATCCTCCACCTGAGCTTGACTGTCCCATTCTCCTTCTCCACCTTGACTGCTAAACGTCATCACAGGCACAGTGAGAGGCTCAGGGGGGTGCCTCCCATACTCCTTCATGAGATTAACGTGACATAACTGATTGCGCTTCCGTGTGTCTGGAGTGGCTACCAAGTAATCCAGGTCTGATAGCTCCTCCACCACCCTATAAGGACCAGCGTACTTCGTGGATAAGGGGTGACCTACAAGGGGCAGTAGAATCAACACCTCCTGATCCACATGAAACTCCCTGAGTTCAACCTTGAGGTCGTACCTGTCCTTCCTGAGGGCCTGAGAGTAGTCAAATTACGGCCAGCCAACTCCAGACTGCGCAACATCCGTTCTCGACTGTTGAGGACACACTTGAGCATAGAACAAGGTTTTTCTGCGCCCTCCCATACTTCTTCAACCATATGGAGAGGCCCTCTGACACGGTGTCCAAAGACGAGCTCATTAGGGCTGAATCCCAAACTCTCCCCAGGTACCTCCCGCACAGCAAACAAAACACATGGCAGGGCAAGATCCCAATCCTTCCCACTCTCAAAGCAACAACAACGAAGCACAGATTTCAAGGCTGAGTGCCATCGCTCTAACACACCCTGGCTCTCCGGATGATACGCAGATGACACAACCCCAACAATCCCATGCTGCGGCATTGCTTGAACAAAGAGGCTAGAAGTGAAGTTGGGTCCCTGGACTGACTGAATCCCCTGCGGGTAACTATACCGGGAAAAATACACTAGCAAGCTTCGGACCACCGTCTTCGCCGACCCATTTCTCATAGGGTACGCATCAGGGTACCTTGTTGCTGCATCTCCCGACTGTGCATCACTGTCCTCCTTCAACTCTTTCGTCTTTTTAAGCCCATCCTCTGCCTTTTCAGGAACAGTTACTGGGTCTTCTCCAGACTCGAAATGTGGTCCTAATAATGAGTCCCCGAGAAGGTCCGTTGATAGTAAACTCTCAACCGCATCAACTTTCAACCCCTTCTCGGTACCCTTCCTCCGCTGATCTAAAGACTGTTGACCAGAATGTGACTCCCTGGATGCAAGATCTCCGGTGGCAACACACGCCATAGGTTGCACCGGACACTTCTCAACCCACTCCTGCTCCTCCCTACTCATGTCGGCCGGCTTCTCGGCAACGACCAAGGGTGAAGCCTCAGAAGTAGGTCCCGCAAAGTCGTTGCCGAGAAGGAGGTCGACGCCCCCAACAGGTAACTTCTCCACAATTCCTACGTCCAGGTCCCGAGTCACACCATCAACTTCCATCTTCATTCTTACAAGAGGGTATGACCTTGTCGCATTAACTCCCTGAACCACAACCACCCGCGCCGTATTGACAGGTTTACCAGTTAAATTTCTCAACAATGTTTGCGATGCCCCAGCGTCACGCAAAATTCTCACCTCATGTCTTCTACCCCCCCACTCCAAACAACCGAGTCCCCTGTGGTCACTAAAGGCATCACGGACAGGGAATAAGCCTTCCGGATCCTTCTGCACTGGCAGTGTATTTACCTCGGAAGAAATGCCTCTAACAATCTCCGATGTCCTCTTGAACACTCCAATGCCGTGATCAAAAGACACGGCTGCCGGAGGAGGTCGACAAGGGCACTCATTTGCCTTATGACCCTCCTGGTGGCAACTAAAACACATAAATTTCGGTTTCGGCTTATACTGTGATGTAAAAGGCCCCTGACTTTTCACATACGGTGTGGTGTAAGGTTTGGATTCAGTTTTAGTTTCATGGCTCTTCTGTTTAAATGTGTCATTGCTACGGGGAGGGGGAGGATAACGGTTCTTAGCACTTACATCGTACTTCTGTGAGGACCAGCAACCCCGAATCAACGACAGCCGTCGATCAGCCATTTCTGCTGCTTCGACTAGAGTTCTTGGGTTTTTCTCCTTCAAGTTCAAAGTTAGATCACCGCCCGTGCTCTTAAAGAACTGCTCCAACATCATCAACTGCTTAAGTACATCAAATGTTCTTACCTTCTCAGATCGGAGCCAGTTCCCCATAGCATCGGACAAGTCCCGGGCGTGTTCCAAAAAGGTGCTATCTCTTCCCTTAGTTACACCCCGGAACTTCAAACGGTACGTTTCTGGTTGCAGTTCGTAAGCCCTCAGGACAGCCTCCTTGAGATCCTCATACACAATACATGACTCCAAAGGTAATGCCTTGTAGGCTTTAAGACCCTTGCCTCCCAATCTACAGGATACAAGTGCTGCCCATTTATTCTCTGGCCACTGGTGTTCCTGGCACTTCTTCTCAAAGCGTGCGAAATATTCTGTTACCCCACTCTCATCAAACACCGGAACCAGTTTCAATAAGTGCGAGATAGATTGATCAGGAGCACAGCTACCAAGTCGCTGTCCTGTTGTCTCCCCTCGCGACTTCTCTACGTCCATGTCGGCACAGTACCTACTCGACTCTAAATCAGCTTTGATTTTTGCTAGCTTGGCTCTCACTTCTATCTGGGCTAATTCTAATTTCTGCTGTTCCTCAGTTTCGACATGACGTACTGTGTCTCCATTCTCCTCTGATCCGGTATAAGACATGATGCTCACAAAAATTTCTCACCTCAATATTCAGAAAAGAAGCACCCCAAACTCTTATACCTCGATATACACACAAAAATTCTCGGAAATACTCAAGGGCTATACTATGTTGCAAAAAAAAATTATTCTTGCTGATCCCCGCAAAATATTCCCCAAAACAACAAATGTTCCCTGCTAATAAATGTAGGTTCACCAAATCCTAGGTAAGGTCGCCATTTGTTACGACTGAGGTTTAAATATATCAGGGCTCTTATTCATTGGACTAGTAATGGCATAAATGCTACAACGGAAAGCGCTAGATCCAACCTCTGATGTATATTCTCAGTGAACAAAGAACACAAATACTCTCCGAGTTCTATATGCAATGATAGGCTATCAAACTCTCAATAAATGTGCGTCTACTCTAGGCTTAATGTTATGTGAAAACAGCCTATTACTACCTATAACCGAAGGTGCTTGGTTATGGTATGCAAAGTAAGGTGGTAAGAGAAGTTACAGCTTACGTTACTTTAATCCATAAATGTCAGGCACTCCTGCATGAAAGAAAGTGCACTAAAGTCCTTCAACACCAACAAGGAATCTTCTTTAAATGTTAGATGCTATAAAGATGCTCGTATCGGAAATGGAACCAAAAAAGGCAGGCAGCGGAACAATGCTCGTGCAGGCTATGCACACAAAAAGGCAGAATATATAATGCCGTCGGAGCCAAGAATATCCTAAACACTACAACAATAATAATGATCGCCACAACAATGCAGTATTCCTCTTAACAAAAAGAGCCTAAGTCGTTTGTGTCTCAATACATCAAACTAGGCTGCGAAATGCTTGTGTAATCATAAATGGGTATGCATAAAAAGAGTACTTGGTTTAATATACTTAATGTCTACTATGATTGATAAAGTCTAGCTAGAGTCAATGATACGAGATACTGGTGCGCATGGCATGCCGCATAGCCTAGTGCAAATCTCAAGTCTGTGCGTCAAATATTACGTTATAGTGAAGGGTAGCTCTCTTGAGAAACCTTAATACCGAAGTATCAAGCGTTCTCCTGGCATACCTCAAAGAAAAACAACCGAGCTTAGAACAGTGTATAGGCAAAAAGCCCTCATTCGTGCATGCTCTACTCTCAATGGCACACAGACTAGAATTTACCCAATCAACTCCAGTTCTCAGGTATGTCGTGCAGCTTTTACCTAAAGCCAGCACTCATAGGAAACAATACCTTATAATATCAGACCCCTAGTCTAACATTATCTAATCCAGCAGAACACTAATAATTATAGGAAGCGGCAATATGAAAGCCAACCAATGCTTCGTGATCAACTTATCTTAACAACTAAACATACATAGGTTATATCAGACCTTAACGCACAATACAAATGGCCAGCATGAAGCTGATTTTGCAGAGTTAACCAGAGGGGATATGGTATTATTAAAAGGTGGTGAAAGGTATGGAAAATGAGAGAGATAGGCAGAGGAAAAGATTCTCAGGTGCAGAGCGGGAGACAGATATCAAAGAGATAAGAGGGATGCGTTCTAGAAACCAGATCTGAGGGAGAGAGTGGCGAGGGACCTGTATATATACTAGCACTAGGTCGAGCCGCGTGGAAAAAAAGCGGTAACAAGTCCTCTAACCACTACCAAAGCAGCTAGCAAAACATTACGTCACCAAGCATGGTAAAGAACTCCCTCAACCAATCCCCACGAGGCCAGCCAGCTATGACGTCATCGAGTATAGCAAAACACTACGCGCCCCCTCTCACTCTGTTCTACTCTCTCTCTCTCTGATCCTATCATTACTAGTTAAGGATAAAACATATACTTTACAATTAAATATATAAAGCCTTGACATGGGTGAACACAAAGAGCCTTTCTGGACTGCCCATGACACGAGCTTTCATATGAAATAAAGCACACAACAATACACAAACTGTAGCCACATCCACTGTCCTGGCGATCCTAGCGAGTCACTGTAGGACAAGCCATGCGGTTCTAATGGAGTGGTTAACGTCACAAGTTGCAAAACTACTCTGGTAATAACCATTGACTTGTTCATGTAATCTTAATTTGAAGTCCATATCTATGCTATCACATAATTATAATGCTACGGACATGTGGTGCCTTTACTGCAAAAGCCAATGTACAGTCATGTTAATAATTCAATCAAGTTAATGGCATTACTTTCATATAGTCTGATTAACATTATTTAATTTGTGTTCTGGTTTAATAAGACGCTAAGGAACCATAGGGATAACACACATATCAATTAATCCTTTGACACCAACATAACCTTTCTAAGCTACATAATATTGTCTATGAAAGCCTGAATAAATATAATACATATTGAAATAGTAAATATAGTGCAAAGACATTCATCAGACATTCGTTGAATTCGAGGGCGCATCGCAACCTATTCTTAAATTATTGGCAGGTCTATCGCTTCATACGCCAATACATGTCTCAGCATTCGCAGAGGGTCGCATTTTTCGTCGTGCTATCTCTAATTGTTCGAGTTATACTCGATGCGAGTTCGCCTAATTCGCTTAAAAAAAAAATGTGTCGCCCAAATAAATTACGATTTTCGCCGGCAAACCATTCGTAACAGCTTCGTCATCAAAAATCGCCAATGTGGGATAGGCCCTTAATTCATAGTTTTCTGGAAGGGGGCGACGAGTAGACAGATAGAGAAATTGAATTTTGGAAGCATTGAAAGTAACAAGGTTTTCTGTGACCAAATTAGAGATAGTAGAGATCTGAAGATAGGTGCTTTATGGCCTCCTTACGTGAGTTTTGGAGTTCCTTCTGTGTATGATTTTGTGGAAGGCTAGTTGAATAGTGTAATGTAGAGTCGTCAGCATATGAGTGAATGGGGCTGGAGGTGCAGTTGAGAAGGTCGATAATGAATAATAGGAAGAGAATTGGAGATAGGACAGAACCCTGAGGAACACCAGAGTTGATAGGTTGTGGAGGTGAAGGGTGGCCGCCCACAACCTCAGCTATCGAACGGCTGGATAGGACATTAGAGACAAAGGCACAGATAGAAGGATAGAAACCAAAAGAAGGTAGTTTGGAAATGAGGGATTTGTGCCAGACTCTATCGAAGGCCTTCGATATGTCTAGCGCAACAGAGAAAGTCTCACTGAAGTCCCGAATGGAGGATGACCAGCAATTAGCAAGATAAAAAAGAAGATCACCAGTAGAGTGGCCCTTAACCCACTGAGTTATAAATATAGTTATAAATATAGTTAAATATAGTTATAAATAAATGTACCACCAGGGACCGGCAGGATTTGATTTTTTTTTCCAGGAACAATAGCGAATGGGTTAGGAAAATCCACAAAAAAAACGATCAAAAAGGTCAAAAATTGGTCCTACGGAGCCCCTGAAAACGGATTTTAGAAGAGTAAAAAATTGAAGGCAAAAACACCCAAAAAAACATGTTTTTGCACGCTCACGCGCACGCGGTTGGACTTTGAGAGTTTTCAACCATCGCCAAGGTTGCGTGGGATACTTACACAGTTCCCATACAAATCTGAGCCCTCTAGGTGCCATAGGACCGGAGTAATTGGGACCGGAGTACCAGTGACAACACGTTGTCGTCGCTGGGGTTTAGCGTTACATACATTGCCGACGACACGTTGTCATCGCTGGGGTTCAGTGGGTTAAGGAAGCCGAAGCCATACTGATGGTCTAAGAGTAGGTTATGGGAAGATAAATGCTTAAGAAATTTTGAGGTAAGAATTGTTTTAAAAACTTTAGAGATGCAAGATATTAGAGCAATTGGACGATAATTGGAGGGTTGAGAGCCGTCGCCCTTCTTTAGGACAGGTTGAAAGAGAGCAAACTTCCAGCAGGAAGGGAAGGCTATTATTTGACGATATTATTCTGCTCAGGAAGGGTATATATTAAGTCGGAGGGTTGAATAAGATAGTCTTTTGTATTAAAATTTATAATATTGCTACAAGCCTCATAAAAGATTTATGAACATTACCAGTACTACCATAATGACTAACACTGTTAAAATCCCTTCTATCTCCACTAGTAATATCACCACCACAAATTCCCCAATTGCCAATTTAACTACTGCCATCACCTCCTGGACACTGTCCAGCCGCTGCTAGTAATACCACTACCGTTAGCATCTTTCATACACTCATTATTACACAAGCCTAACCCACATATATACATGCTGTATACCTTCCAAACGTATACATGATGGTCCCTTCTGGGCCCAAACCCCATGTCTATTCAATGCTCTGTCAACCTACCCCTACTGTACCATAGGGCACTAGCATAAAATTAATGTACCCCCCAGTTCCAAGCAATGTAGCCAAAATGGCTTCAGAGGTAAGATACAACAACTTCCCACCTCAAAAGATGGAGGAATACTGCCTCTCCCAGTAAGTGGGGGAATGGGGGCATGGATATAAGCTGAGAAGTGTTGCCAAGGTCTTAGAACAGTGCTCAAACGTCGTGGTACCAGGTACTGCCTGATACTGGCAGTTACAAGGATTGTATATTACTGATGGCTGGGATTGGGGAGTGATTTATTTTCTGACGGCTCTCTGCCTTCGCTGATACTGAACGGATTAAGGGAAGATGGTTGGTATTTCTGGCTCCCTCACGTTTAGCCCTATTAGTTTTCATATTTTATGACGTTTTGCCCTTTAGTTTGACGATTTTAAGACTTTTCGCCCCATTTCCTTGTCAATCTTAAGACCTTTCATGCCATTTAGGTGTCGATGTTTTCCTGGTTAGCGATAGCAAGCCTGTAATTTAGGAGGAATCGGCCTTCGGCCAGGACATTTTTCTACCGACAAATTTGCAATTATATCTAGAAGGGGGATCTTTGGTATTTTTGTTTGTGTTAAGGTCGATGGAGGTATAGGGAGAAAACAAATATACAAAACAAACAAAAATAAGAACTCGACCAATAAATAAACCCTACCCCCCTTAATCCCTTGTCAATTTGTGTAAGTTAAACCTTCGATTAACTCAAACTTCTGTAATTTCTGTTATGTCAAGCCTAGAGTAACCTAATAAAATCTAACATATTCTACTTAAGCCATGGCAAGCCTATCCTATGCTACTCTAACTTAGGTGCAACCTGTTTAATTACAAGTACAGGAAGTAGTTCATATTTTGAATACAGTCCATGTGTATACACTTAAAACTCGACTATACTAAGTGCGGATTATATTCATTGCATAATGGAAACAAAACATTTCACACTTAAAGGGTACTTGGGAGAGTGCGTACCTCCGCCTACGCTGGCCGAAGTATGGGCTCTACCGATCGCCTCCTATGAGGTAGTAATGGTAGTGGTGTTGTTATCGGTGGTGGTGATTGGGGTGCTGCTGGATTATGTTATGTTGGTATTTTGCTGTATGTTAATCAAACTTTTTTTCATTTCTAAGAGATTATGTATTCAATTTTCTCTGTTCGAAATTACATTTTCGCAATCAATTTCGACGATTCAGAAAGTTGATAGACAATTATCATACGATTCTCAGGTTACACACTTGACTATGGCATTTACGATGACATTTTCGATTTGTAAATGACATGACAAATGAGTAAAATGAACATGAAACGTCTACCAATTCTCTTGCTATTCGTAATTGACTGGGATAACGTTATTTCTTACTAACAAAAGCTATAGTGTATAATAAAATGAGCATTCCAGTAGCATATTTCCACAACCCCACCCGCTTCTGCTGCTGCTGCTGCTGCTGCTGCTGTGTGTTACTGATGAAGCCAAATGAATTACAAAGGGATATAGCGTCCGGGAATTTATTGAATAATCGAGGCTGATGGACTCTAATTCAGCCAGCCAGCACAAACCAGCGAGCGGCAGAGAATGATTTATATATGGCAGCTTCGCATAATTGGGAAATGGCCCCTAATGCAGAGTAATCCAAGGCCAGGACGTAAAATATATCTCTCGAACATGGGGTAATATATACCCTGGGATGCTAGTGTGTTACTCAGTTTCTTGTTCGTCAAGGGGAATCCACGCAATGCGAGCTAAGCTCATTATTATCGCGCCTCCTTAACTGGGAATGTATTGCGTGAAATGCATGTTAAGTGTTTTATGTACTGTTAGAATGGCTGTGGATGTGTGTGTAGTCTGTATTTAGCCAATTGGCGACATCGGAAACGAAGGCTTAGGGTGGATCTGTATGGTACCATTCTCACTATAGACGGTACCGTCTCGCCCGAAGGCTTAGGTAGCCATCAGCTTAGGTGAACCATATTAGTAGACCAGCCAAGGAGCAAAATTGTGACTTTTACCTGCATGGAATATTAATAGCAGGCACCCATGCTAAATCAATCAGTCATAGGTCAGACAGAAATACTAGGGTGGATGTCACTAAAAATGTTGACCTTAAAGGTCAAATCAAGGTCATTTTGTGGCCGAAAAAGGTCAAATTTCTAAATCATCTAAACATAGTCATGTTATACATCAAAAGAAAGGTATGGAAGAGACAAACAGTTTGGTACTCTTTTTAGGTCAGAATGTTGACCTTAAAGGTCAATTGAAGGTAATTTTGTGGTCCAAAAAGGTCACATTTCTAAATCATTCAAATATAGTCATGTTATATATCAAAAGAAATGTATGGAAGAGACAAACAGTTTGGTACTATTTTTAAGTCAGAATATTGATCTCAGAAGTAGGTCATGTAGGTCAAAGTCCACCCTAGTATTTCTGTCTGACTTTGACTTATTGATTTATCATGGGTGCCTGCAGCTAACAATCCATGCAAATACAAAAATTGTAAGCCTTTTTGCTTCTTAGTTGATCTACTTTAGCATTAGACAAATGAATATATTTAAAAACAAAATTATATGTGTATTCAATATGCAATATGTACTTGACAGAAATAATGTTCAATCTGATGGATTACAACAGTCAATAGAATCGCAACCACAGGCATTTGTACATTTCAGATTTTTTTTTAAACAAGTGCATCTAGCAGTATTGCACTTCTTTTTGCAAGAGCAGGTCACCAGTTCGAGGCAGGAGGTAACCTAGCCCATCGAGGTGTCAGACAACCTGACTCCTTCTTCCAAGCATCTGTGGGCAATGTCACAACAATAGTTTCCTTCTCTGCCTGAAGCCAAATATTGGCCTGGTAGTTTGCGCGTTGCACATGAAGCTCCAGAGCATCACGTGTTGGAGGGAGCCTTTCTTTGCCTTGCTGAACATGTTCAATCTTGCACTGTCAACTGTTTGCAGCCCTGGACATCCGTAGACGTTGCAAACAAACTGTTCAATAGGTCCAAGCTCACCATCACGACCAATCCCTTCTACTAAACGTGGGTTTTTCAAAAATGTTTTCCAGCAGGTCTTTTTCCCATATCTACTGAATGAAGAGGTTGTGTCGCAGCCTGTGAGTGCGTGAAAACTCAAGAGGTTATTCTTCACTGCATCAGGAAATGATTTTGCTACTTGATGAATGGGAATGCGCTTCTGTTTCTTTGCAGTTCCAGAGAGCATCCAGACTTCACTTGCTTTTGGGTCAGTGAAATGCAATAGGAGAAGCATGACATCAGTGTCTCTGCACTTCACAAGAATTCGTTGATAGCCCATATCCACTGCTTCAGAGGCATGAAGAATCAACCTTGTGTCCGCTTCTTCATGATTCCCATTAAGTTTGAGGTCATCTATGGATCTCCTGGTTGATTTTGCCCCAGTGTGGTCCATGAATCCACCTCCAGTTACCATCTCGTATTCTTCTGGAAGATCTTTGGTTGTGTGAATGATCCTTTCAGACAGGAAATGTGCCAGGTCTGCCTTATTTTCATCCTTAGCAACAAATTGGCTCCAAACCTGAGGCAGTGGAACATCTGGTCCATCTATCAGCTTTCGAATAGGCTTCTTCTT
The DNA here is from genome assembly GCA_032716605.1 of Paralithodes platypus. Lineage (NCBI taxonomy): Eukaryota > Metazoa > Arthropoda > Malacostraca > Decapoda > Lithodidae > Paralithodes > Paralithodes platypus. The sequence continues at coordinate 14,884,951 of CM064563.1, read as the reverse complement.
GTTAACTCGTTTTGCTCTGGTACCAGATTTGATTGAATTCCCACCCAGATATCGATCAAACACAACATCAACTTGTGTCGTAATATCTCCAAAACAGCGTGTAACTGAGCGAATAAAAGCAACACCATAGTCTCCAAATGTCTGACTTCCATGAGGCTTTCCCATAGCTTGGATGAGTGCATGCCCATCAATTAGAAAACAAGTCTTCATGTCAGATTCTGGAAGTTCAGTAGTAGTTTCAATTTTGTTCATCAAAACACTTATCAGTTCTGCTTTATTGGTTGAATTCATATCTCCTCCAGTGTTTGCCAGGGAAAGTGGGATTGGTGACAGTTCATGTTTCAGGATATTTGTCATTGTCACTGTTCTACCTGCAGTCACCGCATTCAAAAGACGTTGAAGCAATTTTCGGTCTGCTTTAATAGTCTTTTGCACATTCTCTTTACTTGAGACAGTTGCTTTGTAGATATTTGCAAATGTTTTGGACCGATTTTTTGAGAGCGGATAATGAAATCCCACTTTCTGATCCACTAATCGCTCTGTCACGTTAGCCAGCATTTGCCTCTTTCCTCTGTTTTCAGCAGTCAGAAGATCATTGGCTGTATCTTCTGGAGCGGTATCCTTTGTTGCCAGTGACACCAGGGGAATGCTTGACTCAGAAATAGGTGGTCTATTGTCAGAATGTGTGTGAACTCTGAAAACATCAAATCTTGTGAGCTGTGACACCAATTTTCTCACATCTTCAGTGTCACGTGTCATCCGGCTTGGACGGCTATCAGAACGTATAAAAACCTCTTCTTCTTCGTCATCTTCCAAGTTGAACAAAACTTTCATATCCTGTGTGATGCGCGACCGTTCTGACCATGTGATACAAAATTTGTCCCTTGCTTGGTCATTCCTGGTTATTCCAATTAATCCATTGTGCATCTTGCATGTTTTATTGATCCATTCTGTTGCCTGGTCCACAGGAACTTGGTTGAAGCGCTTTTTGGTCATCTTCACAACAAAGTCACCATCTATGAATTCAGCGTGAACTTCAGGAGCTGATTTCTCAAGAAGCTTCATATCTGAATAATAGATAGGTCCCCATCTTGCATAGTTTGTGTGGTCATAGATGGTGAGCCACGGCAGCATGGCAGAAAAAAACTCTAAGTGAAGAATCCAATTACCATCTCTCTCTGCCCTGATGAAGTCCAGAAGAATCTCAACCATACTCATGTAGTCCAGCCACAACTTGTAATTAGGATTGCTTAAGTACTTTTTGTCAAATTCACTCAAGAGTCCTTTCACATTCTTGTCACTGAGAACATCAGAAAGCTGGCCAACTGCATTGTGGAGTGAATTTCTGTCAGTAGCAGCCTTGTGTTTACACTCATCAGCCACTTTCTGGGAAAGTGTCGAAACCTGCGAAGTGAGCTCCTGTTCAGTTTCAATGATCCACGATTTGAACATTGACAACTTTATGTGCCACAGAGCTTCATATGTCAGCACATGTCCTCTCACTGCCCGGTAGTATGCTTTTCCATCCAGCATGGTTTCAGTTGTGTTGGTTCCATACAAGCCAGATTCTGTCCACAGGTCATCCAGCCCAGCACTCTCCATGTGCTGACCGATCGCTTTCAAGAAGTTGAAACAGATATGAAGGCCACCCATCAGAAAAATGACATTCTCAAACTTAGGATTTGCCCAAACAATGTCCTTGCCTCTGCTGTACAATGGTTGATCTGCCATGATAATGGTGTATTTCTGTCCCATGTGCCTTGAAATAGCCCTGAAGCGATTGATCACTGTTGTGATAGTATCATTATCATCCGCTGGTGCCTGAAGAATGGGCAACATCCCTGCAGTAGTTACTGGAGGGTCAACAATGCTTGTGGCTTCGTTCATTGCTCTCCAACCAGGAACAGAAGGATCATCTTTGTCATCACAAATCCTGGACACCAACCAAGTCAAATCCTTCACTCGTGCCTTCTGTCTCTCTTCATCTTTTGTTCCAAACCAATCCACTTCTATCTTGGAAGCACCAGTGTATGATGGTGATGATCTGTCTCCTGCTGGCATAGTTGCATGGTCAAGTGTCTGAAATGCCTGTAAAGAATCCGGTTTTATTGCTCTTGATCTCTGGATGCGTGTTCTCTCATTCCTCTGCTGCGGTGCTGGTCCTCTCTGCCACACCAACATCTGTGTGCAGTGAAACGTATTTTTGCCATCTAGAGTTGCTTCCAGCACATCAATGTTGTCGCATGAGCAGTGGATCATTCGCTCTTTGATTATATTGTCTGGAATATAGACGTTGCCATTTTCCACAAATCTTTGAAGAATGTTTTGAGCTATCGATGTATCAATTCTTCGAACTGTATCAATACCAATGGTATGGTTCGCTGCATGGAAGAGATTCAAAAGTGCCTCAGAACGTGTAGCTTGGTGGAGTGCAAGCCCTAAACCAATATGTTTTGGTGTCAAGTTTCGTTTCCTAGATACTGCATACACAATGTCTTGAGCAATGCTGCACACACTCTGCTTGATAATGTTGTCTTCTTCAATTCCCTCATTAAGATCATCCGCATCACTGAACAGTAAACGTAGAAATAGATACAAGCTGTTTGGGATAACTTGTGCAACATGTTCTTGATCAAGTCCTTGCCAACTGCTGGAATGACCAGGACTGTCTGAGAGATCTTTTCTGATTCTTAGTGCCACATGTACCATTTCTTGATAGATATTTCCTTGATTAAATCCAACAGTACCAACATCTTCATTGTCTGTGGATTCCGAATCTGAGGATAAACCACCACGATGATGACTTCTTGATAATGACTCTGATATAATGAAGTTAGACTTTTCACCAGGGAACATTATTGGTGCTCTATTTGAAAGAGGTTTGACATATCCTGCCTTTGAACCAAGCATTTTCTTAACCTTTTTGTAAAAGGTGGTTATTCTGGACTGGTAACTTACGAACAGGGATGTTTCTCTCAGTACACATGTCCTGGTATCTGCGCCACACAACTACCATGTCATAAGTCTTACTTCTTGAAAGCCCAATGTCTAAATCTTAGCACAACTTTATCATGCACTCGTCCAGATCTGGTTCAACTTCTTGAGGCATTCCTTTAGTGCGTCGTTCGAATGTCACTAAGCAGGCCAGATGATACAGGCCATCAGCTGCCATCAAGTCACTGACACCAGAGAGTCTGACGGACATCACTGGATCAGATTTAGCTCGTTCAATCAGTGCTGTGGATTTATTTGTAGTTTCTACCCGGTGAAGTTTCTTGCTTGAGATCTGTGCCTGGCAAAACTTACAGAGCTTCCAGTCAATAGTTGTCAGAGAACTTCTTCTTGTTGGAGCTGTGCTGTTTGAGCTGGTAGATGGTTTAGATGCTGGTTGTCGCCGATTCCGTAGTCTGTCCAGTTTGCTCTCCGAAGTAAACACAGAATAGCAGGATTTGTGCCACCTAATTTCGAGAGAGTTAAAATTATCCAATGAGAGTCCATCTAGTTTGTCCAGCACGTCTGAATACATATGGTCACCCAATTTTCTTCTTTGTTGTGCAACATCTTTGGTTCTGTTTTTTCCATCGGTGGAGGCTTGCCGAAGGTCGCCTGAACTGCCTTCACAAAAGAAGCACACATTCTTGTTTTTAGAGTCCATGTGGTGCCTCTTTGTGGCCCTCCTGCTGGAATCTTCACTCATAATTCTTGTGTCATCAGTTCACAGCCTGCAAAAGAAATGAATTTTTTTATTCAGTTGCATACAGTAAACTGCATACTGCATACAGTTTATACATTCTAATATTGTATGCAGTGTATAGAGTTTAAAATTGTAGTCTCAAAATTCAGCTAGGCCATACATTCATTTTGATATTTAACAAAATGGCATTGAATTGACCTTTAAGGTCAACAATCTGACCTACAAATAGTACCAAACTGTTTGTCTCTTCCATACCTTTCTTCTGATATATAACATGGCTATATTTAGATGATTTAGAAATTTGACCTTTTTCGGCCACAAAATGACCTTGATTTGACCTTTAAGGTCAACATTTTTAGTGGCATCCACCCTAGTATTTCTGTCTGACCTATGACTGATTGATCTAGCATAGGTGCCTGCTATTAACATTCCATGCAGGTAAAAGTTTTTTTTAAAGCCTTTTTGCTTCTTGGCTGGTCTACTATATGATACCCATCTCGCCTTGTACCATTTTTGCCAACCCCAGATGGGACGTCACAACGTCGTCCACTTTTTCCAGGTACCTATTTACAGCTAGGTGAACTGAGGCTAACACATGAAAGGAGACAAGCCCAATTTGTCTCCGTCCGGCCGGGGATTGAACCCCCGACCCCTCGTGTGTGAGACGAGAGCTCTACCTACTAGGCTACGGGCTGTGTGTGTGTGTGTGTGTGTTAACACGATCGACAAGAGACGGTTTGTAAAGTTGTATCCTCTAAAGCTGTTATTATATATATATATATATTTTTTTTAAGAGACAATGAACGGAGGAAGGAAAAACACAGATAAAACAAAAAAGGTCCATGTGCCTAAAGGCATCCTCCATTCATAAAATGTTTGTAACAACTGGATTTAAACTGTTGTAGATTGTAAGTTTGTGGAAAGCAACTCGAGGGAAGTGAATTCCAAAGAGTAGTAGTTCTGGGGATAAATGAATTTTGATAAGCAGAAGTTCTGCATTGTGGAGGAGAAAGTGTAAATTCATGGGCGCTCTCAGCTGCCCTAGTTCTACGGGGAAAGATGTGGAGAGGCGGCACAATTGAAGCAAGTTCCTCGGAACAATTGCTATGAAAATATCTGAAGAATAATGCAAGGGATGCAACGTTTCTTCGTATGGATAATGTAGGAAGGTCCTGTGTGATTGCAGGGTTATTGATTAATCTAATAGATTTATTTTGAATTTTGTCCAACTGCCTCAATGCAACCACTCCACTTCCACTCCACAGAGGTGAACAGTAATCCATCTGAGAATGCACATGACTTTTATATATTACGGCCAACTGCTCGTCAGTGAAGACTTCTCGAACTCTGTACAGGAGTCCCCGTTTTTTAGAGGCATTCTTAGCAATGCTTCTAACATAATGTGTCCAGCTCAGGTTAGTAGTTAATGTTACACCGAGAATGTCAATACTAGGGGAAGTGGGAATATTTACATCATTAAAAAATATATGGGAGTCATTGAGATTCTGTCGGTTAGAAAATTGAATGTACTTGGTTTTCTGTGCATTAAAGGAAACTCGATTCTTTTGTCCCCATTCATTAATTCTAGAAAGATCCTGGTTCAGAGAAATTGCAGTGTTTATTTTTGAATTTGTAAGATCGGGTTGGGTGAAAGAATTGGTAAATGTGAAGGAACTGTGGAGTGTTGAGTCATCTGCGTAGGAATGTATTGGATTATGAGTGGAAGATATAAGATCATTGATATGAATGAGGAACAGAGTTGGGGCCAAAACTGATCCCTGGGGAACACCAGCATTTATTGAGTGAAATTGAGAATAAAGGCCATCTACCATTACACATATTTTTCTGTTATGAAGATAAGAAGAAATTAATGGAACTAATGATGCTAGGCCGGAGTGTGACATCTTCGACAATAAGGATTGATGCCAGACTCTATCAAATGCCTTTGATATATCCAGTGCTATTGTATGTGTTTCACCATGTTGGTCTGTAGCTTGGATGATTTGATGCGTAAGAAGGCAAAGAATGTCTGCAGTTGATCGACATCGTCTAAAACCATATTGCCTATCACTGATTAATTTATTATTCTCCAGATGCTTAATTATGCGATTGTTTAATATAATTTCAAAGACTTAACCCGGGAACTGCGGGGAGACTCTTAAGAGTTCCCCCGGCGGACTGCGGGGAGACTCTTAAGAGTGAGTGAAAAAAAAAATCAACTTTTGACATCGAATTTTTTTTTTTTTTTTTTTTTTTTGGCCCCTGGGCCATGCAAAATCTCAGTCCTCTACCTCCCCTCCTTCCCCACTTTCCTCCTCTCCTTCAGTTATCACCTATTTTCCCTGTTATTCCCTTATTCTGAGGTATATTTTCGTGCTAACATTAGCCAGTTGCAAGCAGGGTGTTGTCATCACTGATGGCAAGCGAGTGCAAGAGAGAGAGAGAGAGTATCGATCGACTGTGTCTCAGTGGCCTTGGGGGAAATTGGCGGGAAAGCAGCTTGCCTCACCCATACATTATACAACTCGCGGGCTATATCTCCGATTTAGACCATCCAAACGCTGTTTTCACTCGTTTTATTGTTGTTTCAGGTTAATACCTTTATAATCAACCCATAATAGGCGCATATGGATAAGTATTAATGCCATTAATGGTACAATGAATATTTTAGTGACGGAAACACCTCAAATACGTCAGCACAGGGGGACGTTTCCAATTACACCCATGCGCACTTCAGAGGTTAACCAAGAGTGGAAGTTATAGCTAATGGTCTGTAGTTTGATGGATCTGAAGAAGCACCTTTTTTAGGAACTGGATGGATGTTTACTTCTTTCCAGGATACTGGGAAGCATGAGGTATGAGTACACAGACGGAAAAATGTTGCCAATACAGGAGCGAGCACCAAGGAGCAATTCTTAAGTACTATTGGAGGAATTTCATCTGGACCATGGACCATATATGTTTCAACTCTTCAGGACATATTTGATTAAACACAAAAGTCTTGACCTAGTATTTGTAGTTAGAGGGTTCAAAATGAGTTTTAATTATTGCCCATGGGTATACATATAGCACCACGGGCTCATGTATCATATTAAAATGAGTTAGACAAAAACATTATCATGAAGAGAGAGAAGAACAATATCAAAGAATTCGTATGGGAAACCTAATAGGAGCGTTCAATCTGTAGACAAGCTTGCCAGATGTCACCAGATTCGCCAATTATCTTAATAAAATGTGAACAAGACTAAGAAGGGTGTCAGTTTCTAAATTATTTTTCGATTTTTCCTGAAGTTAATGTATTATGACAAGCGGTTTTAATCTTATATATTCTTCATGTATTTTTAGTTAAAATAGGAATTCAGAGGCTATCAACCCTATTGGATTATTAAGCCAGCACACTGTAGTCAACAATATTGTCAGAACTGGAGCCTCTCTGCGAGAACTCCAGTCCCTTTTTCACTCTTCATATATATTATAATAATCTCTTATATATTTTAGCTCACTACTTTATTGTATATTTAAAATAAGAGAGCAGGAAAAAATATTGTCTTGTGAAATAAATCCATTACAAAACAGTAAATACTGGTTGCAAAAAATAAATAGTATATATAAATGACCTTGTTTTCTATGCTAATGATATATTTATAATAGTGGTATCTAAATTAAAAAACGCTTCTATGATTAAATTGACATTTCATTCAGTTACATATATTTCTCTGAACAAATAACTGCTGGACTTGAGAAGCAGCTAATTTTTTATAGAGGCTGTTGATTGGCTAATGGATAGGAGTATGATTAGTAAATTAAGATATCTTCATTATTTCATATCTACTTTTTAAATACTTTAATTACGAGCAATTTCAACAATTGAGCCACGTTCTAGAGTGATATCCCAACATCGTGGTATAAAATATGTCACATAAAATACACTATAAACGTAAATAATATAAAGTGAACACAGACAAAATATAAACACATGAGAAAAATCACTAAGCGAGAGAGGAGACTGCCTGCTGAGACAGTTGAGTTCGCGAGCCTATCAGCTAATCAGGGGCTGATATCCTAACTTACCAACACCGACGTAGTGACCTACCCTGGTGTTAGGAAGCCTCTGCATAATATGTTAAAAATGCAGAGTACATCACTTTAGAATATCATATTATCATTAAAATTGCTTACCAATTTTTGATTTCAATAATATTTATAGAATAATGAAGATATCTCAACTTTATCAGCACACATCAATCAACAACCAATCAGCATCTTCTGTATACAATATTCTACTCTACAATGAAAAATATAAATGTACTTAATAAACTATATATCCATTAGATGTATCTGTTAAACACCATAATGTAGGAAAAATTATTCTAAAATTATACTTGATGTTTTGAAATCACAACAAAAGATATATAGTAGGTATTAGCAATGTTCACATTTTATTATTTTATTCATGAAAAATTAAATAATCTGGTGACATCTGGCTAGTGTGTCCACAGATTGAACGCTCCTATTGGGCAGAATAAAGGAACATGACATTTGTATAACATAAAGAGAGCCACTAAGCAAATTAATAGAACATATGAAATATTTAATAACAAGACACACAGAATTATAAGTATATTGATAGCCCACTACATTTGGAGTGTTTGAACCTTCGTGCCACCCCTGAACCGGCTGAAGTATCGTATTTTCATTATTTTGGCGCACCTATAACTATGGGAAAAATAGTCTAATCTAGGTTATATACATATGCAAAGACAATACTCGTTGTTATTTTGTGAATGGTGAATACTAGAACATTCTAGACCTAGTGGTTCAGTGTTTATGGTGAAAATAAGTGGGCCAATTTAGGCCACCACTACCCTGAAAGTTCGTGAAATTAGTGAATGCTCGAGTTATGGGATTTTTGGATATACTGTACATATCTCCACAATTAAATGGCTTGACCTAGCTTATATATATACAGTATATATCAGAGGCAGTACTCACTGTTAGTCAGCGAATGTTGAAAACTAGAGTGGTTCTCGTTCGATGTGGAAATTACAGTAATGTGTTTTGTCATGTGTGCCGATTCCATACCAGCGAGCATTGGTTCAGTTTGTTTACACTCGTTTAACTATTGCTTAATGTTTATAGATTATCAATTATTGATTATGTTTTATTATTGAACATATTGATTATTTATTAATTTCACAATTGTAACCACATTTAAAACACTGGCCACTGCTGTCATGCATCGATTGGGGCTACAGAAAATTATTACTCGATTGCTTAAGGGCCTCACTCAAGCATGAGTCACCTGACTGACTTGCTCTGTGTGTTTATTTTGTGCGTTACACAGATCGACCGCCCGCCAAAACAGCAAAACATTCTCTACAGTACTTTTAGGTGGTTTTAAGCCATAGAATAATAGAGGACATCCGTGTATGATGGTGCAAGACTATTTCGGCTCTATAAAGGCCATCCGATCTCGGAGCGTTATTGATTTGGAAAAAACAAAAATTACGGATATACAGAGAAATTGTATAGAAGAGTCAAGAAGGAAAAAATATCTCACATTTTAGATGTATAGTAAAACAATCAGTTGTGGGTTGGAAAAGCAAGTAAATATTAAGTTGAAACATATAAGCAATAATAGAAGATAAATCAAAATATGTGAGAAGACAGAGTTGATAAATATACTGGAAGTATACAAAATAAAGTAAATTAATAAAACGAGAATTATGAGAAGGTGAAGTAATGAAGTAAAAAACAAATAAATAAATGGATGATTTAACAAATAATGTATGAGACAGGGACAGAATGAAAGAGCTGGAGAAGAGAGAGAGAGATGATCAACTTGGCTAGCAAAATATCATCATCATCAGCCTGGGTTAGTCCACTGCAGGAAAAAAAAGGCCTCTCCCTAACATGTCCACACACCAACCTTTCAGGTCTTAGCCTGTTTCATCTCACTCCTGCAAGCTTTTGGATCTTATCCCTCCATCTGGTTCTCTGTCTACTACTTCATCTAGTTCTATTTTTAGGTTCCCATTCTGCTGCTCTAGTTGTCTACCTGGTATCATATCTTCTAAATATATGACCTGCCCACGACCATATCCTCTATTCATATAGTAATGAGAATATCTTCTACTGTTGTTTGTTCTCTTATCCAAGAGGCTCTGTTCTCGTCTCTCCAAGGTATGCCTAGCATTATCCTCTCTATTCCTCTTTGTTATAGACACTTTGTTTGTACTAAGGGGTGTACTTATGTATATCTATGTAGGTATCTCTCTCTTTCTCTCTCTCTCTCTCTCTCTCTCTCTCTCTCTCTCTCTCTCTCTCTCTCTCTCTCCTATTGTTGTACTGCCTTTTCCCTATCACTGCTATAAGGAAAATTACTGTTTAACCTACTTACGCATGAACCTTAACCTAATTAATTAATTCTAAAACCATTCAAGTAATTGCGCCTATCCCTGGTGGCGCGCCACCAATTTGTTTTATTGTTGCTCGTTTTTTACTCACAATTATTGCCTCAATCATATTTCACTACAGATCAGGAGATAGAGGGAAGGCTATACTACAATAATACCGAAAAAAACATAAAACCTATACATTATTATCATTTAACTCTGGTAAAGATACATGGTGCCGGCTTGGGATAGACATATATTGCGCAAAACACGTTTTTTCGGTACTGCCCAGCCACCCGTAAGGCTTTCCCGGTTCTCGGCCTGCAGCAAATCAGTCTGAGTCATGCCTCGATGGAGTGTAGACGTGCATCCTTCGCATTTTTCACCGCTTGGCGCCAGCGAGACAATCGGGTACCCACCCGGGACCCACCATTCCTGGTAAGTTACTATTCTAGCTTCGAGAACAGTTTATAATTAGTCAATTTGTGGCAAAAATTATGAAAATGAATATATGACGATTTTAGTCAACTTAGCCAGATGGTATTGCGACACGCTCCAACCATCGGCCATGTTTCTTGATGCCTTATATGGGCCCACAATTTTGTATTCAAAAGTTACTTTGTCATTGATTTTCAGATTTTGGGGGGGCATCTATTATACTCAGATTTTACTGTGTTTTTTGTTTGATAGTAGGGGTGTTTTTAGATAATAATGGAGACTTGCATTTCGATTTTTGTGTAGATCTATAAATATGTAGGTACCCCCAGGAATTATAAAAAATTGGGTGTACCAAAAACTGACCTTATTTCATTTTTGTCATATCTTGCGTTCTATGTGGCCCACCAGGACAAGACCTCAACACCAGGGACCCCCATCATCCCCCTCCCACTATCAACTCCCTCAGGAATCCTTAAGTATGTTTATATTTTTTTTTATCACACTCACTTCAAAACGTCACTTATTTTTTTTTATATATTTCTAATAAGTAGTATTCATCCCTCAATTTTCATTTCCATTCTACATAATATTAAGGACACATTGAATACATTTTAGAAGGTTGAACATTTAAAATCCCCCAGATATTTTCCTAGTTATATATTTTTTAAAGTTGTGGTACCCAAGTGGGTACCACCATAGCATGTATGTACGAAAGATTGACGTTACCTGCCCAGGAAGTGAATATTCATAATGTGTTCCACTTCAAATTGTGATTTTCTCAACTTTGACCCAATATATTTATAAAACTCACTAAATAACTATATGTTATTTTGTATATGAAATCACAACCATTTCTTCCACTCTATTTGATGGTGAAGTTAGAAATATTCTATCATAAATATTTCATTTTATACAAATAAATCTAAAACATATGTTTCTTGGTTATATAGTATGGCTGTCGGACCACAATGTTCTCTCTCAGTCGTTTGTTGGTCATCAGAATTGCCTTCTATGCACTTTTGCTTACATGACAAGACAAAGGAAATATTTCTTCTATTATATTAGCATAAATAGCTTCAAAGCCTCAAATTATCGCCATGTAACTTGAACAATTCTGCCCAAGCATTCTTTGATAGACAATTTCATGGACAAATTCAATGACAATACGTACAGGATCTTTAGGGCAATGCTAAATAGTATTTGTCATTCTCTTTCCATTATATGTACCACAAAACTAAAATTCACATATTTTTATCCCCGTCAGAGGGAAAAAATCGCGAAAAAATTCAGTTCAATCCATGTGCGCTTATCGTATCATTCGTCAAAATATGTAATTATAAAATATATAAAACAATAACCATGTCTATACAATTAAAACTTTATTCTATATGAATATTTTCCAATGAGTATTATACTTGTGAGCGCTAGAACAGTTTTGAATGTACTTTACCTTAGTTTAGGCTCGATTGTGGACCGTAATGTTTTGACTACATACATAATGCTGATATGCAAGCATTTCTATGACATTTCCAATTGTATATATCTTCCTTTCAATCACATACAGAGACTGTTGGTAGAACAAATGATTAATTAGATGTTAAGGGCCCTTGGTAAGCAGGCGGCCCATAGCTTGCCTCATCCTAAGAACTGATTATGGATTAAATTCAGACCATTCACAAACAGAGTGCTTGTGGGCTTACAGTGGGCTTAAAGTCTTGATTCATCCCCGAGATCCTGAACCTCTCACAGCCAGAGATTGAACGCAATTGTGTATATAGTATGAGGGCTATAGTTTAGTACAGACTATAGGCTATAGAGGGGAGGTGTGGTGGAGTGGTCTTGCCACTGGCCTGGTAATCCAAAGGTCCCGGGTTCAAATCCCGATGTATCAATGGGAAGATATTATTGGGATGGAATTTGTGCTGTACCTGGTATCAGTGCATTACCACAAGCCCACCGAAACGTCAATAAAATACCCTCATTGTTCCCTGATTAAATAGCACTGTATGAATATTCCCATATTCAAAATATGCTATAGGGGTGCAATGCCTGGTGAGTTATCTGCTCAATAGGTGGCGTTGTGTGTGTGTAAGTGTGAGAGTCCGAGTGTAGGGGGTAAGACAGTGAAGCACGGGAACGAGGTGGCTTCAGAGATGGGGTCATTTCGGGCCATGAGTGAGCACCGTGCCTCATGTGAAGGCAAGATGGCAGGTGCTCGTTGTACTCTACGTGCTTCACATGTCTCACTCCCTAGATTGGAACAAGACCTCACGGGCTTCACTGTTCATTGTAAAGCGGTGAATGTTAAGGCTCTCAGCCTATGCCCGAGAGGAAGTAAGTTGGAATATAGAAAAAAAAAAAAAAAAAAAAAAGAGCTATAGAACGCGATTTTGTCTTGGTGCACTTCGGCAAAACCACTTGAGGACGCGATTGCATCCTCCAGTGAGAAAGAGGCTTAGTTTTTAAGGTCGAATCACCTCGTTTGGATAAGCGGCATGTGTATTTATGTATCTCTATGTAAGTCTCTCTCTCTCTCTCTCTCTCTCTCTCTCTCTTTTTCCTACAGACCGAGGCAAACCGGGGATAATTCAGGGCAGCGGACAGTCGGACAGACAGCTCCCGGATACACCACCAGACAACCAATACTACAGTCACACACACACACACACCCACATACACACACACACATGCACTCTTACATACACAAGGTACTGTACTGTATATACATACACACGACTCTTGTTGCATACAGTACATACATAGTCTATAATATATTCTGAGCACTGGAGAATACTGGGCAGGAAACTTACAGCTTCCAACCTCAAATAATATTCAATTATTATTGCTGTTTGTTTTGTTTTGTTGTTGTTGGCTTTGTTATAATTTCTGGTATTGTTTTGTTTTGTTTTTTGCTCATATACTTTTGTTTCTCGTTTACATTATTATTAACTCTGCAATGACTTTATCCTGCAGGTCCAAAATATACTAAACTTCTAAATTGAAGCGGCAGCATAATAAATGCGGAAGGCCCAGAGTTTGCATAATGGAATACGATTCGGCATCTTTCCATGTTCCTCGTAAATACAGTATATGAAGGAGGTCGTAACCATCAGGGTCTGAAGATAAACCAACTTGGTAGCAAACTGCACGACAGACATAGCGGAAGCTTGAGTTACAGCCTCATATTATGATAGAGGGCGGTAGTGTTCTACTGACAAAATGTACAAATTTATAGCTTGATGGACAGTCTGGGGGTATTTCTTATATCATCTTTATATATTTATTTATGTTATCTTTATTTAATGTTAGTATATAATTATAAGAGGGTGTGGGAAGAGTTATAGTTAGTTTGAAGAGGGATTAGGAAGGCGTTTATTATAAGATACTGTGGGAAGAGTTATAGTTAGTTTGAAGAGGGATTAGGAAGGCGTTTATTATAAGAGGGTGTGGGAAGAGTTATAGTTAGTTTGAAGAGGGATTAGGAAGGCGTTTATTATAAGAGGGTGTGGGAAGAGTTATAGTTAGTTTGAAGAGGGATTAGGAAGGCGTTTATTATAAGAGGGTGTGGGAAGAGTTATAGTTAGTTTGAAGAGGGATTAGGAAGGCGTTTATTATAAGAGGGTGTGGGAAGAGTTATAGTTAGTTTGAAGAGGGATTAGGAAGGCGTTTATTATAAGAGGGTGTGGGAAGAGTTATAGTTAGTTTGAAGAGGGATTAGGAAGGCGTTTATTATAAGAGGGTGTGGGAAGAGTTATAGTTAGTTTGAAGAGGGATTAGGAAGGCGTTTATTATAAGAGGGTGTGGGAAGAGTTATAGTTAGTTTGAAGAGGGATTAGGAAGGCGTTTATTATAAGAGGGTGTGGGAAGAGTTATAGTTAGTTTGAAGAGGGATTAGGAAGGCGTTTATTATAAGAGGGTGTGGGAAGAGTTATAGTTAGTTTGAAGAGGGATTAGGAAGGCGTTTATTATAAGAGGGTGTGGGAAGAGTTATAGTTAGTTTGAAGAGGGATTAGGAAGGCGTTTATATAAGAGGGTGTGGGAAGAGTTATAGTTAGTTTGAAGAGGGATTAGGAAGGCGTTTATTATAAGAGGGTGTGGGAAGAGTTATAGTTAGTTTGAAGAGGGATTAGGAAGGCGTTTATTATAAGAGGGTGTGGGAAGAGTTATAGTTAGTTTGAAGAGGGATTAGGAAGGCGTTTATTATAAGAGGGTGTGGGAAGAGTTATAGTTAGTTTGAAGAGGGATTAGGAAGGCGTTTATTATAAGAGGGTGTGGGAAGAGTTATAGTTAGTTTGAAGAGGGATTAGGAAGGCGTTTATTATAAGAGGGTGTGGGAAGAGTTATAGTTAGTTTGAAGAGGGATTAGGAAGGCGTTTATTATAAGAGGGTGTGGGAAGAGTTATAGTTAGTTTGAAGAGGGATTAGGAAGGCGTTTATTATAAGAGGGTGTGGGAAGAGTTATAGTTAGTTTGAAGAGGGATTAGGAAGGCGTTTATTATAAGAGGGTGTGGGAAGAGTTATAGTTAGTTTGAAGAGGGATTAGGAAGGCGTTTATTATAAGAGGGTGTGGGAAGAGTTATAGTTAGTTTGAAGAGGGATTAGGAAGGCGTTTATTATAAGAGGGTGTGGGAAGAGTTATAGTTAGTTTGAAGAGGGATTAGGAAGGCGTTTATTATAAGAGGGTGTGGGAAGAGTTATAGTTAGTTTGAAGAGGGATTAGGAAGGCGTTTATTTATGTTCTATTTATGTATTTAATTATTTTTTGTTATGTATTTGTTTATTTATTTATTATTAAGGGGAAAATACTTCGCTCAAAACAATATATAACATATATTTTCCCTAGGTGTCAACAATCTAAACATAAGCTTTAACCTGTGGATTAAACAATATATAACTTATATTTTCCCTAGGTGTCAACAATCTAAACATAAGCTTTAACCTGTGGATTAAACAATATATAACTTATATTTTCCCTAGGTGTCAACAATCTAAACATAAGCTTTAACCTGTGGATTAAACATATAACTTATATTTTCCCTAGGTGTCAACAATCTAAACATAAGCTTTAACCTGTGGATTAAACAATATATAACTTATATTTTCCCTAGGTGTCAACAATCTAAACATAAGCTTTAACCTGTGGATTAAACAATATATAACTTATATTTTCCCTAGGTGTCAACAATCTAAACATAAGCTTTAACCTGTGGATTAAACAATATATAACTTATATTTTCCCTAGGTGTCAACAATCTAAACATAAGCTTTAACCTGTGGATTAAAGGCTTGGCTACCTTGTTGGCACCTACAGATGGCGTGCAATGCCACACACGGTGTTGCAATGTTTAACTTATATCAATACAGCTATGCTACGAACCGAGAGCGTACTGATGACAAATTTATTTACGGGGTTTGTGATTTTTGTTTTATGTGAAAAAAGGAGAAAAAAGGCAAAGCTTACTGTAACAAGTGTCTCCCCCAAAGTTGAAAGGGTATCAGAGAGCCAAATTCAAGTATGTCAAAATGTCTGGATATTTGAACCTTAAAACAACTTAATTCATAGGATGAGGGAATGACAGATTGAGGGAGAGAGTTCAATTGCATGTGATGAATTCTAACCCAAATGTTCCGGCGTAAAAGAATCATACATTAACACTTCATAAATACCCAATATCCTAATGCTTCAAAGTTGCCTGTATTACTCATATTAATGTTACTATTACTGAGTCAATGTATGGTGTATAGTCATTGTATTGTGAGAATCAGCGACCTGACTAACCTTTACCATTTATCTGTGCCAGCCCCAGCAGTGAAAGCAAGCTATAAATATCGCTCAATCACCAGGCTGGAGTACAACTTGTGTTACTGCTGTGTAGTGTGATGGAACACACACATTTAGTGTGTTGTGGAATATACTATTTTAGTCTTATACATTTTACTCCGATATTATTTTATAAACATTTACGCGTGGTGTATATCTTGCAATTGAAGATTCCCATTATGACTTCTTAAATAACAAAAATAAATGTGAAACTGGCATAAAAAAATAATTCTTGTTTGTAGTACAACCTATTAATACTTTAGTAACGCGTTAATTTGCATTTTTAAATGTACTACTGTTGTTTCCCCAGTCACATATGTTGATAGAAATTATTGAAGATATTATTGTCGTAGTTTTGTCATGCATTCTTTCTTATATATTTAAATCTGGTTTAACTCATATATCCAGTGAAAACCCTTATCAATAAGTTAGTATAGTTGAGGGAGCTTTCCATATCCGAAATGTGTAGTGCCTTTACCATGTAATGTGTAGTGCCTTTACCATGTAATGTGTAGTGCCTTTACCATGTAATATACGAGAACGTTTGGCCGGTTCAAGCAAAAAGCATTTGTTTAGCTCTTCATTCTGGCTGGTGAGCACCGTACCTGACAGTAATTGATATTAAACAATTCAAATATACAGCAAATTTGCATGAAATAATATACAATGAACAACATACCTAATCAAAATATATGAAGTTGAAATGTATATATATATATATACATATAAATATATAAATATATATATATATATATATATATATATATACATATACATATATATATATACATATAAATATATATATATACATATAAATATATATATATACATATAAATATATATATACATATAAATATATATATACATATAAATATATATATATATATATATATATATATATATATATTATATACATATATATATATATATATATATATATATATATATATATATATATATATATATATATATATATATATATATATATACAATATATATATATATATATATATATATATATATATATATATATATATATATATATATATATATATATATATATATATATATATACAGTATATATATATATAAATATATGTAAATATATATATATATATATATTTAGATATACTGTATACATATATATATATATATATACGTATATATATATAGAGAGAGAGAGAGATATACTGTTTATATATATATATATATATATATATATATATATATATATATATATATATATATATATACCGGTATATATATATATATGTATATACTGTATATATATATATAAAGAGAGAAACATCGGTGTTTTCGAACTACCGTGTTGTAAAATGTTTACGAAACATCATTACATAGAGCAACTAAAATTCAGACAATCATGTTGAATGTTATTTAACCCTGTAGTATACGATGGCATAATGATGGTTATATTCTGGCTAATACCTGACCATTGTGTTTATCATTTAATTCATGTTTATGTATTAACCCTCATCTAGCGCGGGCTTTTGGGCTACTTTGGGCATATTCAGGCCCTCCTGAATGATCAATCAAGTATCTGCATGAAAATAAATGTATTCAACAAAAAACTAGGCGCTACAAGCTTCAAAATGAGACCAGAACGAGCTATGCAGCACTCGTCGTTTTGATGCAGTGGTACCACCAACATGGGAGTTTAGCGTATAGCGGCATATTTTTTCCAGCTACGGTCACTACTGGCTACACTGCCGGCCTCTCGAGAACAGAGGGAGCGTGAGTCAGTGGGCGGCGGTAAGCCCTGGGTGTCGGCCGTGTGGCCTCCTGCGCTCCCGGCCATTTGCACTCGATTATAACCCTTTAAAAGACTTAATAATGCTCCTAACTTGCTGCTTTTTAGATACGGACATAAGTCGGGCCCCGCTCTTTAAGTGTTAAGGGGGTACCGTATATATTTATGGATTCACAATGACAAAGAGCGATTAACACCAACTACTGCCGCCAACAGAGATATATGTTACAAAGCTACTTTGAATTATGGTAACATTAACTATGCATCTTCATAGTATTAAACAGCTTATACACAGGTTTTAGCAATCAAAGGGATAGTGTATCGTTGTATAGTCATCTTACTACCATATGGTACTAAGAATTTTATGCTAATACCAACCCTCACATTAGTTGAGTAACGTAAACATAGGATTATTCTTTTTAACTTTGATCTCTTTCCCAACGTGCTGAAGGCCTTGATCCAATCTCCCTTATAATCAAGTAGAGTTACTGTACATAAGAGCTTCTTCTGGAACATCTTCATAATTTGTTCTGCTAATTTTGGTGGTATTTTGCTTTGGTATTGTGAAGTAGACTGGTTGCAGATTATTTTAGTATGGGAGTTTTATCGCAGTTTATTGATTTTTTTTCTTTTCTGGACTTCTTTCTTCCTCATGTTTAGCCCCATTAGTTTGGCGATTTTAAGACCTTTGTGCCATTTAGATGTCGATTTGTTTCCTTACGAGCGATAGCAAGCCTGTACGGTAATTCAAGAATAAAAATGCCTTTGGCCAGGACATTATTCTACCAAACAAATTGTGGTGATGGGCTGGCCTATCAGAGTGAGAACTGAGCGATCTCTGCCATACCCATAGCTTACTCTGACTGTTCCTTTTACTTATTTATTTTCTAGATCTCAAGTGACGGCGTCTCTTCCGTGGATTGACCTCCCAATCTACCAAGATTGGAAGCCAAAGCGTCACATTTTTCCTTTGCCCCTCAACTTTCTCTTCATAATTGCTGAGGGGCACAGGGCCCTGTGTGGAGCTTTGGTTTCCCGGGCGTTTCTGCACCCTCCTCAGCTCCCCGCCATGAGTGGCTTCGGTCACCCAGGCTTTATTGTGGTCGGCGGGGAGGGTTCTGTGGGGGCACTCGGTTATGGCCTTGACCTTGCTCGGGGCCTTGGGGCTGTTCGGCCAGGCAGCTTGGGGAAAAACAACAACAACAACCAAACAAATTACAAATTTATCTCGAAGGAGGGTCTCAGGGGTATTTCCTTAGCTTGATGGAGGTATTCGGAAGAAATTAAATACACTAAATAAGTAAATACATGAACCAACGAACACAAATACATACACATTTTCCCTTAATTAATATGGTCGCTGGCCCAGACCAGAATTGTCAGAAATATATGCCTGAATAAGTACCCGTGTGACTACGTCTTAAGGGAGCCCACCTCGGTTTTTTTTGGTATCTGTCTCTCCCTCTCTCTTTGGCTTGTATCTTTTCGGCCCCATTCGGCCTACTTTTTTTAAGACATTTACCCCCATCCAGGTGTCAATATTTTCCTGGCGAGCGGTAGTGAGCCAGCATAAATATATTTTTGTTTTGACAGCAAGCTAAATTTGTAAATTTTTCGATAGAAACATTTCTCCGGCGAAGACGGATTTCTCCATACAATGCTGGCTTGCTATCGCTCGCCAGAAAGAAATCGACCTACTGGAT
The DNA here is from genome assembly GCA_032716605.1 of Paralithodes platypus. Taxonomy (NCBI): domain Eukaryota; kingdom Metazoa; phylum Arthropoda; class Malacostraca; order Decapoda; family Lithodidae; genus Paralithodes; species Paralithodes platypus. Next base: position 14,865,129 of record CM064563.1, on the reverse strand, counting down.
GGGGATAAACGTCTTAAAACAGTTGGCTGAATGGGGCCGAATGGATACAAGCCAGACAAAGAGAGAAAAGGAGAGAAGGTTAAAAAAGCCGGTGACCCCCCTTACCGATGTCGGTAACCAGAGTTGGTAAGGTCACGGGTTTTACACACAATTAGGCTTGTTTCATGAATCACTTGCGGAAAATTGGGAAAGGTTGCGGATTTGAAATTGCGTTTTTTGATATCATAATCACAACATGTTACCAAGACTGAAACCGCTTGACCCCTCTTCAAGTTAAATGTGTACATATTTAGGTAGAAGAATGCCCCGGTTCAGCCCGGTTTCTTGTAAAATGCAGGTTCGCTTTCAATCACCAGGAAGACAATGAATACCAGAATCAGGCAAAAGGTCGCCAAATTAAAGGAGTAAAATGTCTTAAGAGGACGTTATATTATCTATTTATTTATTTTATATTTTTCTTGACATATATATATGCTTTAGTTTGCTCCCTAGACCTCTATCAAGCTTAACAAAACACCATCCCAAAGATCACCTTCGAGATACATGTGTACATATTTCGGTAGAAAATGTCCCGGCCGAAGGCCGATTCCTCATATAATTACATAATCGCCATCACTCGCCATGAACAAATCGACACAATCGCTCGCCATGAAAAAAAAAAAAATCTAAATGGAACAAAAGGTCTACATTTTGACAAACAAAAATAGACGATAGTATTACAATTTTAAAACTAATGGGGCTAATCATGAAGGAGAAGGGGGTTCAGACACAAAACCGAATACTTACCCACCCTTAAAATTAATGTATACGGTTATTTTTGGGTAATTATGTTCTGGGTATTGGGGGGTGGGGGTGGGGGGGCACTGGCGGTAATGCCCCTTATGAAGGAATGGTTGATTTGTCTGGACCCCCTTCTCCCTCATGTATAGCCCCATTAGTTTTCAGATGATATGACATTCGCCCCATTAGTTTGGCGATTTAACCCCTCTTTGGCGGCGCCCGGCTATTGTCGAGTGAAATAAATGTGGCCTATGTGGCGGGGCACGGCTATTGTCCAGTGCAATTTTGAGCACGTAATGTGCTCTGAGAGAGAGCGGAGCGGTGGGAGGAGCGTAGATTACCTCATGACCGCTCGCCACGGTGGCCGTGGAGCTACTGAGATGTACTCCTCTGTACTCCACCCTCTCTCACTCGTTTCACACGTAATAATGTAAGGAAATGACCGTATTTTACAGATTTTGCCCTTCGGTTGCACGATCGATCGATGCAAGATAACCAGTGATCGTAGAAGGATGGTTCTGGTGTCATTGGAAAGCTGAATTAACGCCCTTTCAGGGATACATACTTGTATTACGCTCTGGCTCGGTTTATGCATGAAAAGGAGCACGGAAACAAGCTCGTTTACGGTAAAACCCCCCGCTGGGCGGCACAGTCAAATATACTCCACCACCCGCTCTTTGAGTGTTAAGACATTTCACCCCATTTATTTGTCAATATCAATACCTTTCGTGCTATTTAGGCGTCGATTTTGTCCTGGCGAGCGATAGCGATCCATGTATTTTAGGCTAGCGAAACAAATTACAAATGTATCTAGAAGAGGTATCTAGGGGATGTTCTTTTTAGCTTGTTGGACGTCTGGGGAGGAATCTAAAAACAAAACTAAATACATAAATAAACCTACCAATAAATATAACCTTCCCCCCTTAACCCCTCCCCCCAAACCCTAAATCCCACACAAATTTACATTTTGCTACCGAAAAATGTACACATTTATCTAGAAAGGGGATCCTGGGGATCATTTTTAAGCTTAACCCCTTCTATACCGGCGACGTCTTTTAATTTTATTCTGGCTCTTACTAATCGATTGTATTTACTTTAGGAAGGATCTTTAGCAATTAAGAGGCTTCGAACTATCTGAATCAACCCCTTTAACGCCTTACGAGCGGGCCTGTCAGTAACTTCTACTACCCACCAAGCGGGTGGTTTTACCCTAAACGACCTTGTTTCCGTGCTCTTTTTCATGCATAAACAAGAGCCAGAGCGTAATATAATTATGTATCCCTGAAAGGGCGATAATTGAGCTTTCCAATGACACCAGAACCATCCTTCTACGACCACGCGTTCTCTTGCAACGATCGTGCAAGACGAAGGAAAAATCCCTAAAATACGGTAATTTCCTTACATAATTCCCTGTGTAGCGAGGCAGTGAGTGTGGGTGTGTGTGGAGTTGAGCCCAGTGCTGGAGCGGGAGCCGTGCCGAACGGTCAGAGCCGACCTACGCTCCTCCCACCGCTCGTCTCTCTCTCAGAGCCAAATATTGCTCAGAATTGCACACTGCCTTAGTCGGTCCCCGCCACATAGTCCTTTCTTCTCTAGACCGACTTCAATCCGGCGCCGCCAGACAAGGGTTAACTACCACAGATCCTTTCTAAGCTGCATAAAATCATCTAAATATGGCTAGAATAAAATATAACATATGTCGCCGGTACAGAAGGGGTTAATGGAGGTCTAGGGAGGGAGCGATGAAAATAATCATTAAGTAAATAAATCGACCAATAAATACACCCTTCTCCCCTTAAGGGGGGCGACCTGCTTTTTGTATTTCTCTCCTTTTCTCTCTTTCTCTGGCTTGTATCCATTCGGCCCCATTCAGCCAACTATTTTAAGACGTTTAACCCCTGTAGGTGTCGATTTCTTCCTGGCGAGCGAAAGCGAGCCAGCATTATATTAAGAAATCCGGCTTCGCCGGAGAAATTTTTCTATCGAAAAATGTACAAATTTAGGCTGCTGTCGAAAAAATTGACACCTGGATGGGGATAAACGTCTTAAAACAGTAGGCTGAATAGGGCCGAATGGATACAAGCTATAGAAAGAGAGAAAAGGGGAGAACAAAAGCAGGTGACCCCCCTTAAGGCTTTCACCTGGTATTTGATATTATCGCCAGCCAACCCTTTCATATTCTAGATGTTTGGTCCACACTTAACAATCGGTTATGCCATGTGGATGAAATCAACTAAGTTAGTTTTGAGTTTATGGTAAGTTAAGTCAGGTCAGTTTCAATTTGGTTTGGTTCCGTAAGTTAATGTTATATCAGGTTAGCCTAACTTAGTTCGGGTTAGGTTTTCACTAGGTTAGCTTACCAAATGTTGTTTTAGTTCAGGTTAGAATATGGGTCATGATAAGGCCAGGTTAGCTGGGTTCAGGCTAGCATAGCTGTTAAAATAAGATAAGATTAGGTTGGCTTATTTATGCTAGCTTACGCGAAGTTAGGTGCGGGAATATCGACTATGAATATGGATGAAGCGACTTGAAGGCGAACAAATATGAAACGTTTTCGGCTCACACCCAAGACTTTCGCTTTAGAATTCCTCGTAGGAAGCCGTGTAATTAAACCTGTCCATCTGATTCTGCTCCTAGTGGAGGTTTGTCCTTATTTGATGCTATCCTCAGCCCTGATATTACCAATTGATTGCCAAAATTCTGCATATAATAATAATTCTGCATATATCCGTAACATTTATAACATTTATTTATGTACTGTATGTGTGTGACCGTGATAATTACAGTATTGTTATGGCAATTATGTTGATTGTCCTGTGGCCGTAAAATAAGGGAATTATTTGTAAGGGGGAAGAGTTTATTGTTTGGTCGATAGTTTTCATTTATGTATTATCTTTTTTTGTTTAGTTCCCTTCCTAGATCTCCATCAAGCTTAAAAAACATCCCCAAGATCCTCTTTCTAAATAAATGTGTACATTTTTCGGTAGAAAATTGTCCTGGCCGAAGGCCGTATCCTCCTAAATTACACGCTCGCAATTGCTCGCCAGGTACAAATCGACACTGCAATGGCACGAAAGGTCTTAATATTGACAACTGAATGGTGCGAAAGCTCTTGAATCGCCAAACCAATGGGCCGAAAGTCTTATAATCTGCAAACTAATGGGGCTAAACACGAGGAAGAAAGAGGGCCAGGAAAAAACACAACCATCCCTCCTTATCATATTGACGTATTCTCAAGCACGAGGGAAGGGTGTTACCAGGCAAGTAAAAAACACAGTATGAGAAGTTTGAGTGTAGATTATGAAAAGAGATCGTAATTATTTAATTATCATCAATTTCATAAGGATAGATCATAATTTCAGCACACATCCTATTTACATTAAAGTTTTCATATATATGTATTGTGTTTATTTATATTTGTATTATTATTATTAAATATTATTAGTAGTAGTAGTACTACTAGTAGTAGTAGTAGTAGTAGTAGTAGTATCTCTCTCTCTCTCTCTCTCTCTCTCTAGTCTCCACTGATCAACTAATCACTTTCAACATCAGTGAATAATACTATAACCCCCACCCCCTCCTCTCTCTCTCTCTCGCTCTCTCTCTCTCTTCCCTTACTTTACTGACCCCTTCTATCACTGCCCTTTACACTCTCACTCTCACTCTCTCAATCACGCTCTTTATCTCTATCGTGTCATCCTGTTTAATTGTTTACTTAGTTTATGTAAGTCACGTAGCAACAACAAATTATACAGACACAACAATCTTACACATACATCCCACCAGTCTGTCAGGGGGAATATTAAATATGACAAACAATCATACTAATAGGAAATAAACACTGTAGTAAAACAATATATGTAGACATACCGAAATATTTTTGAGTGTTGCTACACAGGCTATGTACGGACGATAAGGTAAACTTATAATTATCTAAGTAATACTGATTTTTGGACACAAATCATCTTCTTAGTTAGGCACTGCTTAATAGTTACCTAGAATATTCGTTAGGACCTGTGTACCTGCCTACAGTTATCTTAGACCTACTATTTAAGGACTTAGTAGAGGAACAGACAGAAATGTGGATATAATAATGAGATAAGGATAAGATGGAGGACGAGGACAGCTCAGACGAGGCTCCATCACAAAGGTCAAAAAATTACAAAAAATGCTGCATATGTACCAAACATGAACACAACTGTGAGCATTGCAGTTGTGTGAAGAGAAATAAAATTTGCACAAACTGTAATAAAGGGGACAATTGTCGTAACCCTTTAGGTAGAACAGGAACGAGTGGAGAGAGGCAGCAAATTCCCAGAGTGAGCGACGGGTGCAGATGAGGGAGGCCGTCAGGGTGGCAGGGAACCCGAAACAATAAGGGGAGTAGCAAGGGACTCAAGGGCCCCAAGAGAGATAGAAGAACCCCAAGAAGCGGAAAGGAATGAGGAGCCAACAAGAGACACAAGAGAGGGAGACGACAACCGAGACGGAAGAGAGGATGGCAGGCCTCCAAGGGGGCCAAATGAAGCAGGCAGAGGCGGAAACATACTCTGGAAAGGATTACAGGAAGAGGAAGTAAGAATTTGGATTGATGCAACGTACTCAGAAATAGTATATTGGTCTGCACACAACTTTTTCAACCCTCCAAAATGTGGTGCCACCATCAACATGCTGAACGATATGACAAAGCTCATTTATAACTATGTCTATGACACATCTTTAGCCCCGTATGTTCTCAAGATAATTTTCAGCATTCCACATCTCTTCTTGCAAAAAACTCACCACAAATCTAATCAAGGCGAAAATCTGACTGCGCTAACAAGAAGAATGAAATATGGAATGAGAACAAGATGGATGACTTACTCAATGAAGCCAGAGCATTACAAGGGAGACTAGGCAGGCGGCGGCAAAAAAAGAAAAACAATGAAGACGAGGCCAGGAGATTCGGCGACCAGATGAGGCAAGGAAAAGTGGCGCCTGCAATAAGGTCCCTGACAAAGGAGGCAGCTTGTGGGTTGCTGCCTATCACAAGAGAAACCATCCAAATGTTATAAGAGAAACATCCACAACCTAGTGTCCACGAGAGTCAGAGGCTAGAGGGTGATTATATACCACTGAACACCGTCATATACGAACAAATCACAGGCGAAAATGATTTGGAAAAAGGCTCTAGGGACACAAGGCAGTGCAGGCCCATCAGGGCTGGATGCAAATGGCTGGAGGACAATCCTGAGTAGAGCAATCTTCGGACTAGCAGCAACAGACTTATGTAGGGCTCTGGCAGCTCTTGCAAGAAAGATGACCACTCAAAATTGTCAACATTTGGAGGCTTACACAGCTTGTCGCCTAATACCTTTAGACAAGAATCCAGGATGCAGACCAGTAGGAGTGGGTGAAGTGCTGAGAAGAATCATCGGAAAATGCATAATGGAAGTGGTGAAAGACGATGTGCGGTCAGCGGCCGGTAATCTCCAAGTGTGTGCCGGCCACCAAGCAGGGGGAGAGGCAGCAATTCATGCCATAAGAAAAATATATGAGCAAGTGGACTGTGAAGCTGTGCTGCTAGTGGATGCAACAAACGCCTTTAACACCATCAACAGAAAGACGGCAATACATAACATCAAAGTAAAATGCCCCAGCTTTGCCACGTACATAGAGGACACCTATAAAAAGCCTGCGGACCTCTTCATAGTAAACAACCAAAACACACGAAGGGGAACACCTCTGAAATCAATGGAAGGAACCACACAAGGTGACCCAGTAGTAATGGCAATGTACGCCTTAGGTCTCTCAGTGTTGCTAACCTTAACAAGCCATGAGGCGACGCAAGTAAAGCACGCGGCCTATGCAGACGATCTCACTGGAGCGGGAAAAGTCAACAATCTCAAGCACTGGTGGGAACAAATATCAGAGGTAGGACCAAAAATAGGGTACCATCCCAATGCCAGAAAGTCAATACTAATAGTAAAAACAGAACATTATGAAAGGGCGGTAGAAGCTTTCAGCGGTAGTGAAGTGGTAGTAACAAAGGACGGACAGCGTCACCTTGGGGCAGTGATCGGCACGGAAGAGTTCAAGAACAAATACATGGAAGAGAAGGTCAGAGAGTGGGTAAATGAAATTGAGAAACTGGCCAAAATTGCAAAGACGGAACCACAGGCCGCGTATTCGGCATTCACATATGGGGTCAAACATCGCTGGACCTACTTGATGAGAACTGTTCCAAATGTCAGCGCATACTTCAACCGCTGGAAGATGCCATCAGAGACAAACTCATCCCAGCTTGGATAAAGTCGCACACCCCGAATGCTACAGAGAGGGAGCTGCTCGCACTTCCTCCTAGGTTGGGGGGGATGGGAATCATCGCCCCGGGGAAGGGGGCGGTAACGGAATACCAGAACTCGGAAAAGATAACGGGCTCTCTCACTGACCGCATCATAGCACAAGATTCTGACGGTGAAGTGTACCAGGCAGACATCTACAACATCAGAAAGACCATCACGTCAGAGAGGCAAAACTCACAGAAAAATGACCTGGCACAATTGATGGGACAACTTCACCCGAGACAAACAAGAAAAGTACAAATAGCACAAGAAACGGGTGCTTCAAATTGGCTGACAACACTACCAATCAAGGCAAAAAGCTTCAATCTCAACAAACAAGAATTTAATGATGCTATTGCACTGAGGTATGATTGGCCGATTGAAGGACTGCCCGATCGATGCATTTGTGGAACCAACAACGATGCAGACCACAGCATGATATGTAAGAAAGGAGGATTCAGCAGAATCAGGCACGATGAAGTAATAGATGTAACAGCGAACATGCTCAGGGAGGTGTGTAGAGATGTGGTGCGCGAACCATCACTCATTCCCTTGGGTGGAGAGATCTTGCAGCACAGGTCGGCCAACACATCCATTGAAGCACGAGTGGACGTTAGTGCAAGAAGTTTTTGGACAAGAGCACAGCGAGCATTCTTTGACGTAAGAGTATTTGACCCAATGGCCCACAGCTACAGCGAGCTGTCTCTGGAGGCTGCACACAAGAGGAACGAACGAGAGAAGGTCAGGACATAATTGGAGAAAGGATCTTACAAGTCGAACATGGCAGCTTTACCCCACTAGTCTTCACCACATCTGGAGGGATGGGACCCAGGGCCCAGTGCTTCTATTCAAGGCTTGCAGAGATCATCGCAGAGAAGAAACAGCCTAGGAGCCACGTTGTAGCCTGGATGAAGTGCCATATATCTTTCTCGTTGCTCAGATCAGCACTACTATGCCTGCGGGGAACAAGAAGGTCTGCACCACAACCAGCGACGGTGGCAGAAGTAGACTACGAGGCAGCAGTGGCAGAGGGTCGCATTGGAAGGAGACTGGATTGAAGTTGCATGGTGTTGAATAGTAATATCTGATGCTTGTGAAATTTAGTATGTGTACAATATTAAATATAAGGTAGTGGTGGTGGTGATGGTGGAGGTGGTGATGGTAGTAGTAGTAACATGAAATGTATGAAAAATATTAAATAAAAACCAATGTAGTAGTAGTAATCCACGATGATGAGTCTGAGTGCTGACCCCGGAATAGTAAGTAGCTGAATGACTACCAAGTCGGGCGCTTTGATGACTGTTCTGACCTGGTTTAGGGTCCAAAGAGGGGATGCACAGGCTGAGTGGTTTATAAAAAAAAAAAAAAAAATAGTAGTTGTAGTAGTAGTATCAATATTTGTATTATTTGTTTAATTAATTAATATTACTTTTTCCGATAGTATATAGCAGAATGATCGTTGGGAGATGTATCAAATATTTTATAAAAGTTGTAAATACCATTACCATGAACAACTACCATTCAAAACTTCTAAGCACGACACACAGTACATCCCATAATAACTGTTGATCTCCTTTTCGAAACATTGACCTAAAACTCCGCAGGATTTTTCTTGCCTTGCAGTGTGCTGCCTTAATAACCCAATAGGGTTGATAGCCTCTGAAGTCCTTTTTTAACTAACTATCCCATTTTCCTCAAAAACTTGCCCCTACACCTGACGCATGAATATATTTCCACTTCATGAAATCCTATTGCTGCATAACGGCGAAAGTTGCTATCTTCCCGGGTCCACCCGGAGCCTTCCTTCCTTCCTTTCTCAACAGTCCACGATTCACTTAAGCTACTTACAGTACATGTCTACATATTTACCAAACATATTCATTCCCTGACAGACATTTTATATACTAAAAACACGCAAGCATGAGGAAAATGTTGATTATATACGTAATTGATAATTGCATGTAATATGTCTTACATTAAACTATATAAATTACTCTTAAGAAAATATAAATTTGTTTTGTTGTACTTATAACTAGGGGAGGCCATGCACGGAGCCCGAGGCTAGTGCGATGCAGGGTGCCATGTGGATCTGTGTATGAGCGACGACTTTGATTTTGTTCTCCCCTTTAACTAGGCTTTTCAAAATAAGACCAGCTTGTAGCTCAGAAGTCTAGCATTCGATCCCAGCATAATACAATAATTTCGTGGTTCTATTTGTATTTTATACAATTAAGATAAGTAGGTTAGGTTAGTCTAATACTTATATTATTAATACTTATAATATTATACATTCTGAAAACAAAACATCAAAGTCGTCGTGCATGCGCATATCCACTTTTCACCGTATCAGCATCAGGCTCAGTGTAAGGCCTCCCTTTAACTAGCCACCTGATTCATCCAATATACTACCCCGCGTAATCAAGTTTTCTTGGGGGCCAGTAAAGTGCAGCTCATTGTCAGCATGATGTGGGTGAGGGATAATCTAGACACCTACTTTATAAGAGATAGATCCATCTTATACTATAGCTAATATATAATCCCTATTCATCACCTTTCCTGGTAGTCATCCTTCAACTTTGATTATTTATCTAATAATTTATCTAACAAAGAACAAATTACTACGACACAGGTAAACCCTTCAATTATTAAGCATTGGCCAGTTACAAAGCAGCAATAATCAATCCAGACTGGCCCCATCAACCACAACCAGTCACCATCAACCACAACCACTGTCACCATCAACAACATATGTATACTGTCACCATCAACAACATCTGTATACTGTCACCATCAACCATAACCACTGTCACCATCAACAACATATGTATACTGTCACCATCAACAACATATGTATACTGTCACCATCAACAACATCTGTATACTGTCACCATCAACCATAACCACTGTCACCATCAACCACAACCACTGTCACCATCAACAACATATGTATACTGTCACCATCAACAACATCTGAATACTGTCACCATCAACCATAACCACTGTCACCATCAACCACATCCGCTGTCATCATCAACCACAACCATGGTCACTGTCAACCACAACCACTGTCACCATCAACCACACCACTGTCACCATCAACCACAACCAATATCACCATCAACCACATCCACTGTCACCATCAACAACATCTACTGTCACCATCAACCACAACCACTGTCACCATCAACCACAACCACTGTCACTATCAACCAAATCCACTGTCACCATCAATTACAAGCACTGTCACCATCATCCACAACCACTAGTGTCACCATTAATTATAAGCACTGTCACCATCAACCACCGTCACCATCAACCACAACCACTTTCACCATCAACCACATCCACTGTCACCATCAATGACAACCTTTGTCAATATCAATAACAACCACTGTCACCATCAACCACTGTCATCATCAACCATAACCAGTCACCATCAACCAAAGCCACTGTCCTCATCCACCTAATTCTATGCCCTCATCCACTGTCACCATCCACCTCATCCACTATTACCTTTCACTTCATCAAATGTCTCTATCCAGCTCATCCAGTGTCTCAATCTACCTCATTCACTGCCCTAACATTCCCCTAAACTACTTTCCCCATCAATGTCATCCACTGTTCTAACATTCACTTCCTTGACTGTCCCCATCCACGTCCTTATATTCACTGTCCTAAAATCCACCTCATCTACTGTCCTAACATTCCTTTCACTGTCCTAAAATCCACTGTTCTAGCCTTGACCTCATGCACTGTCCAAACCTCCACTCCCACAACACCTGATGCACCATGTCACCCCACGGGGTCAGAACATTAAAATATCACGCCATATCGATACCAGTAGAACTCCATGGAACTACCTTCATCTAACTATAGTTCTAATGTGTACTTTGTGTTCATACTTCGTAATTTGTACAATACTATTCGTTTAATGTTAAAGCATATCACACACCGGCGTTTGTATTTTGTGTTTTCCGTCCATTTCATGATTTTCTCATATATATATCTCCGCAACTAAGGGTAGACATACTGTATATCAAAATTCAGCACTCTCTGTTATCTTACGAAAGATGAACACTAGAACTCTTTACACCAAGTTGTTAAATTTTGATGGTGAAATTAAAAAGGTAAGTTTTGTCACATCCTGGCATAATCCTGTGAGTTTCAAGAATTTTGTAATTTTCACATATTTATATCTCAGCCTAACCTAGTTTAAATATATATCAGGAGGTAGCACTCACTGGTATCATGTAAATGTTAACTTGAATATTGTAAATTAAATGGTTCTCATATGAGGGGAAAAATATAAGTGGTGGTTTGGTACCGTGATTGTGGTTCAATCGTATGAATTGCCATACGACTTCAAGCTAGTTTACGTACACTTTTTCAACTATTGATTACTGATTAATTATTGATTATCGATTATGTATTATTATTAATATAATGATTATTGATATATTTCATCATCGTCTATCTATCAATCTATTGTGCCATACACAAAACGCCCCAAGTGGACCTATTCCCCATGAGGACAATCCATGCCAGTTTAATGCCCCTTTCCCACTGGTGAGACAAGTCACGATTTTCGTCGCCGATGACTTGTTTTTTTTCAAATTCCCAAGAATACGTGCGACGTTCACGATTTTGACCGCTACAAACAGATGACAAATTATACTCAGCGAAGATGTCGCCGATGTAGGCGACGCAATCGCCGACCTTCTGCGACGTTATCGGCGAAGTGAGCGATGTTTCTCTTATGACCTCTGCGAGGCATGTCACATTTTCAAAAATATCTTGCGAAATCATGCGAGGATGAAAGAAATCTCGCCGTATGATCTGCGACGTCTTCGGCGATTCAAGCGATGGTTCGGCGTATTGAAACCTGGATGGGGGTAAACGTCTTAAAACCCCCAGAGTGCCAGGTCCGTATATATACGGACTAGGGTCTTGTCACGCCCAGTGCCAGGTCCGTATATATACGGACTCGCCGAAAACAAATTGTAGCAGCGAAACGACTACACCTATGGCTTTCATATTTCTACCACATGTACTATTGTGGACATAAGTCCTGCTACACCTGCCCGGCAGAGAATCGCGAATTGTGTTGGTAACATTGCTATACACCCCCATCCACCCCCTCCCCCACTCTTCCACCCTCTCCCAGCCAGGCTCTCCCTTCCTCTTTCTTTCTTGTTTAACGTCTACAAGCCCCTCCCCCCTGGATTGTTTCCACCACCCTGACTATAACCACAGGATGATAATATCACGATCCTCTCTCTCCTTCCTTTCTCTCATTTCTCCCTCGATCATCATATCTATGTATTGTTATGCATGCTTTCCAAATCTTCCTAAAATTAAATAACATATCGTTGAAATAGCAATACGTTACATAGTTCATGTTCATATTTGCCATTTTAAATAAACCTAGCACAATATAAAATTGTATGTTCCATTCCAATATGGAAATATAATAACCATATCATGTTATCTAATCTATATTTTATTAATTTCACCACAACACCAAACACCCCCAATGAAATCAATTAAAGTATATAAATTGTGTGATCCACCGGGATTCGAACCTAGGTTATCAAACACAGATTTTTGCCACCTTAACCATTACACCACCAGGACGGTTAAAGGTTTATGCACACGCCTACGACTTAATATCCATCTCGAATACTGGATATTAATCTAATCATGTTCATATTTCCAACCGCGCTATGGTAGGCCTAATGTTTAAGTGAGAGGAAAGCATATTCATGGGGCACAGATCATATAGACCGGCCTCGCTACCAAATATCCCTGAACCTACTGATAATCTATATATTATTAATTTCACCACAACACCAAACACCCCCAATGAAATCAATTAAAGTATATAATGTGATCCACCGGGATTCGAACCTGGGTTATCACACACAGATTTTTGCCACCTTAACCATTACATCACCAGGACGGTTAAAGGTTTATGCACACGCCTACGACTTATTATCCATTCTCGAATACAGGATATTAATCTAATCAGATACAATTGAGACTTGAATATACTTTTGCATTCTCATATTTCAATTCAGTTATAATTAATTAAGCCCACATAACACACTATCTGGAGTAAGCATATATTTGACTGTTAAAGTTTATATACAGTACTAGTACAAGAGATCATTGACTCACACATAAAATGGGTTCCTTAAGTCAATGCATTGAATATTAAAAGTTATAAGTATATGGTTACGTGTGTATTCTCAATATTCGCCTGTCAACCCACTTCCCCCTTAACTACGGTAGCTCACACTTATATATTCATATTTTGTAACTAGTCTACTCAAACACAAGGCCACACACATTAATGTGACATTACATTACACATACTTGCATGTCATTTTCTTACGTGAGGATATTTTGTGTCTTTCAACTGCCTCAGCGAGCGCTGCTCCCTCCGAAATTAACCCCTTCCGTACCCTTCCGGTAGGGTTCGATTTAATTGTTATTTAGCTATATTTCAACAATTTGATGCAGCTAATGAAGGATCTGTGGTATTAAGAAGGGTTAATTGAGACGGTATAAAGCCGTTTAACTTTTACACTTCCCAATTTTACTGAATAATGTTTAAAAATAGCTATATTCCACACACTGGAGAGGGTGCTATTCAAGTGTTGGGCGAGGACACCTGTAAGTGGTGAAGAGAATAATATGGTTCTCGCTCCTTCCGAGTGGATAGATGGACCCACGAGAGTGGGTCTGGTTCTTCTTGTCCCTTCGATTAACATAAACAAATACAGAAGTGCAGTTCAGTCAAATATATTGGATTGCATGTACAGTATTTATAGTTACACCAAATTAATTTTGACTATTTCATCATAACATTAAGGCAAAATGTCAATATGGTATGAAATTTGGGTATATCAAATAAGGCAGTTGGCACGAATTATTAAGTCGAATATAAGGCGGTGGAAATGTGTAAGACAAAACAGACTATAACTTAGCTATATTCATACTATTATATGTAGTTAAGAAAGGGGCTGTGGTAGCTAAGATATTATTTACGATAGTCTGTAATATTTTAAATAGTAGGCACCCTTCTTTAGCTTAATACAATCGTCTAATAGTTGCCAGAATATGATCACCGGTACTGATCATAGCGTTAATTAGATAAAAAGATTAATACCTATACCATTTTAATAAACACCAACCAAGGAGATTTATAATAAACCCAACTACCTAATGGATAATGAAGTAGGATATATATGTAATAGTTAAGGAATCTTGTAAATAATAAACATGTGGGAATTCACCTAATGTAAATAAGATTATTTTTGGCCTTTTATTATTTATAATATTTAATGTCCAGTTAGTTTATAGGTGTTTCAACATAATTGATATTGGGTCAAACAGATCATTAGATAACACATTTAATTATTATTTATTGTAATAATAATAATGCAATTAGCTGTCATCTAAAGATATAAGATTTACGTTGGAGCGGTAGAGGTATTGTTAAACACGCACCAGAAATGTTTTGGGTATGATTATCGTCTTGTCCAACAATAAGGGTACCGGTTAAGTGTTTGTTTTCCCATGCAACACGTCTTTTAACCCCTTCACCACGATGACGTATTTGTTGTCATATTTTGGTTACTATTAGACAATTTTCTTTAGCTTATAATCTACCTCTAGGACTCAAAGGGGTAAATACGATCTCAATAATCACTCTGAGTACCACATGTCCTTCTTAAACTGCATACACTCGTCTAATTATAGCCAGAATCGAAGGTAAAAACACGTCATCGTGCTGAAGGGGTTAACTAAGAGCACTATTGATATAACCTTATAAACGGTGGTGTATATTTGTAAACAGTTTTTTTCCTAAATATTATTATATAGTTTGTAGCTACTAGCTGTATGCACCATCAATTTGCTCGATATAATTTTCAATCCAATATTTTTCAAATTCATATGAAAAGTAAATGCAAGGTTTGGTTATATATTATAAAATACCGGTATTCTATTCTTTCTTCCACATGAAATGAATAGATATAGATAGATAAATGATATACACAATTGTCACGTGTTCGTATATAACTTATACACGAAGAGTGTCCATGTAGGGCCGAACCTGTTGTATACCAGGAACATAAACAAAAACAAAGAAAAATAACTCTTCGGTCTGCGTTTTATTTACGGTACTTAACCAGCTACCTGCTAAATAATAAAACAATAAAGAAACAAATACAGAGTTTTAGAGAGTCCTAAGCTGAGGTGTTTATTGTGGTTTCACCATATACTAAATTCCCCAGGCAGTTTGTTTCAAAATTTAGCATTATAATAATATGATGCAGTGTAGATTTTGTTAAATTGAGTTATAGGTTATTTATTAACAAATTACGGACGTACACTTCATTAAAACACATAATTGGAAGTAATGTATCAACAATTACAACAGAAACAATGTAACCTTGTGTCACCATTATAACCAATGGAATTGATGGCGTGAGAGAAAAAATTGTGTATGTGAAATGGTAGTAAATGAAGGAATATAAGGATAAAAAAGATTCTACTTGTAAATTTATTATCCGTATTTGTGTCTGTAACTATCATAATAATTCATTTGAGAGCTTGTTCTGCATCACTTAAGCTACTACACTCGTGATTAATATAGATATAGAACTATTATTTCTATAATTTAATAATTGTTAACAAATTATAGTTTACATGAAAATATATTAACCGAATAATCCACTTTACTGTATCAAGTTCTCGTGTTCCCAGCTGTTGACCATGTTGCTTCACACAGATTACATGGGATTTAAGTCTGGCGCCTTACTCGGTTAGATTCCTTTAGGATCGTAAATGCATTTGTGTTGTGGCTATTATTAGACAATTATATTCTGATTGGGAAGGGTATATATGAATCAGAAGGTTAATTGGGATAATCTTTACCCTTTTAATTCCCAAAGATCTTTCTTACGCTGTATAACATCGTCTAAAAGGAGCCACAATAAACTGTCAACATGCGTCATGAACCTCAAGGGGTATGGTGTCGCAATGAAAACCAAAGAATATCCTCCTCCTGACGGAGGCAATATTCAAATTCTAAACATCTTAGCTCTGTGTTCAACACTTAATACCTCTACTACACATATACACATGTAAATAGGTAGTGACGCTAGTTTCTCCCTTGCTTGCGTTTACTGTATGATATCTACGTTATTTAGGTGTTCTATGTGATATTTTATAGGTCTTAAGGTTCGGATATCACTTATCACATTATCATTAGAAATAATAAGACTTCTCTAGTTTAATGAATATATATGAAATAATACAAATAAGTTTAATGAATTCAAATAATAATGTGATAATCAAGAGTGATATCCAAACCTTAAGAGCAATGCAGCATCACAGAGAACACATACATAACGCAGATATAATACCTTAAACACAAGCAAGAGATGAAATGCCGTCGCTACCTATTGTATACAGTATGTGTAATATGTGAAGCAGGGCCTGTGATTGGCTATAAGAAGCGTGGGCCAAGTCAGTCAGTCTTCATATCTTGCTTACATTTTGGGTTTATCATTTATTTATCTCGCTTGTGTTTACTGTATGATGTTTATTTTATTAATGTGTTTAATGTGATATATCATGGCCCTTAAGATTCGGATAACACTGTAGATTGTTAAGTAATCATTACAATTATTAACACGTGTCTAGTATAATGAATAAAATAAAATGTAAAACTTGCAAACTAAACAAACCAAAATTGGGACAAGGACAATATAAAGTCAAATTAAATTATCAAAATCGCTATGTGGAAACAACGCTTACTAAAATGAAAATTATTTAATAAAAGAACACAATCCACCACATAGGGTGTACATTACTACATGAGCAAGTTAATCTGTTTCCCAAGCAAACTAATCGCACATATAACAACGCACTATCGTCACGTTAAAGGAAGTAGTCAAGTTTGGGAAGTCCGGGACGTTCTGGCAAATTTTACTAAACTCTGCATGAATAAAGAAACTACATGTTAAATGTCAAAATATTATTTAAAATCAAATTTGCAACATGACAAGACATTAACAATAGTACAAAATACAAATATTGATAAGATATCTATACAGAATAATAAAGATAATATTAAAGACATTAATATAAGTTCTGCGACTCTTCAGGGCCAGTGAGCTACGGCATTGATAATATGGGGAATCATGAGCGACGATAAAAACACCAATTAAGTGCCAGAGGCATGGTTTGAGTGAATGGAGAATAGCTATATTTATAAGTTTGTATTCAATTAAGGAAAGAAGTGTAACAATTAAAAGGCTTCATACTAGCTCAATTAGTTCTTCTAAATACCACAGATCCTTCCTTATCTGCACAAAATTGTGGAAATATAGCTGTAATAAAACTAAACACAACCCCGGTATGGAAGGGGTTAATCTCGGAGGGAGCAGTGCTTGCTGAGGCAGGTGAAAGACGCCAAATCTCCTAAAGTAAGAAAATAACATACAAGATTGTGTAATGTAATGTCACATTAATGTGTTTGGCCGCGTGTTTGAGTTCACTAGCTACAAAATATGAATAGATAAGTGTGAGCTACTGTAGTTAACCCCTTTAACACGATTACGTTATGTTCATCATATTTTCTTTACCATTAAACGATTGTCTTTATCTTATAATATACATGTAGGATCCATGGGGTAAATAAGATCTCAATAGACCTTTTGAATAACATAGGTCCTTCTTAAACTGAATCAAAGGTAGAAAGGCGCCATCGTGCTGAAGGGGTTAAGGGGGAGGTGGGTTGACAGGCGAGTATTGAGAATACACACGTGAACATATATTTATAACTTTTAATACTGTATGTGTGGCAATTATCTCTTTTACTAATATATCCAATTTAACAGTGGAATACATGCTCACTCCAAACAGTGGGATATACGGGCTTAGATAATTATAACTGAATTGAAATATGATAATGCAAAAGTAAATGAAAGTCTCAGTTGTAATTGACTTAAAGTAAATGAAAGTCTCAGTTGTAATTGACTTAAAGTAAATGAAAGTCTCAGTTGTAATTGACTTAAATAACATATATTGTTACAACCTTCCATATTGGAATGGATTATCAAACTTTATATTTTGTTAGGGTTATTATTATAAAATGGTAAATATAAATATGAAATATGTAACGATATGATGTTTCATATTAGATAAAAGATAAGGAAAACATTCATACAAATACAATGATTTGATGAGAGAGGGAGAAATAAAGAGCGGTTTATAGACGTGAACAAGAACGAAAGAAGTAGAGAGGGAAGGAGGGGCTTGGCTGAGAGAGAGTGGTAGAGTGGGGATGGAGTGGGGGGACGGGGGGTGGGGCATAGCAATGTTACCAACACTATTCGCGGATCCCTGTCAGGCAGGTGTAGCAGGACTTATGTCCACAATAGTACTGTACCTTACCCTTCTGGCTTCTTGCCACCACCAACACAACACCCTCCCCCCACCCACTCGCTGACTATTGGTCGCCTCACAAAGAAAAAAATGGAAAATATGTGGCGGCGAAACGACTGAACCAATCGGTTCCATATTTGTGTGACTAGTCCCCTACCCTTCTGTCGTCCTCCCACCACACCCCCACCTCCCTCCCACCACCCACTTCCAGCGTATCCGTACGAAGAAAAGGAAAACAAGGAAAATCCGTGGTGGCGAAACTACCTCACTAATCGGCTTCATATTTGTAACACGAGTCAATTACCCTTCTACCTTCCCCCCACCATCCCCCAAATATGAAAACTAATGGGGTTAACCATGAGGAAGAAAGGGGACCAGAAAAACGACCCAAAAACAAAAATATATATATGTTGGCTCGCTACCGCTCACCAGGAAAATATTAAAACCTGGATGGGGGTAAACGTCTTAAAACAGTAGGCTGAATGGGGCCGAACGGATTATAGGCAAAGAGAGAGGGAGAGAAAGAAAAAAAACGAGGAGGGAGAGAAAGAGAAAACAGGGAGGTGGGCTCAATTAGGCTAAAGCCATAACATAACGTAAACATTGAACCCACCTCGCTGTTTTCTCTTTCTCTCCCTCCTCATTTTTTTTTCTTTCTCTCCCACCTCGCCGAAGGTGCTCTTTGGCATCGTTGATGTTCTCGGAACATCTGAGAGCATCGGCGAGCAGAGCATCGGTGAGCATCCATGCAGCGTTGCAAAGGTTTTTTTATGCGAAACCCTCCGCGATATGTCGCAGATGATCGCAGATACCCTCGCAGATCCTTCGGCGATGCTCGACGATGCTTGCGAGGGTAACCAATCCTCGTGAGTCCCCGTCCAAAATTTTGAACTGTCCGAACATTTGCGAAGGCCCTTGCGAGGCCTTGAGAGGCCTTGAGAGTCAAATGATTGTTCATGAGAGGTGTTGAGACATGTCACGAATGTGCCAATTTATTGGTGTCGGCGACGAAAATCGTGACTTGTCTCACCAGTGGGAAAGGGGCATATGAAGGACTTACAGGAATTAACACTCAACTTAGGGACTGTTCATTTCAGAGACCTTCTAACCAATCTAAATTCTGCCTGCCTGACACAAATAATATTCTTGTGACAGTATTAATAACTCTCTCCAGGATGGTGCCCAGGCAGCCGTCTGTGTTGCGTGGTGAAGACCATAGTATGATTACGTTGATATAATGTACGCATTTAATAATGTGCTACGCATATTAATACGATAATACACCTACATGCCAGCAATTTACGGACGTTTAATCAGGAAATTAGCCTTGTATGCCCCATCTCAATTTTGCAGGACGGGGAGAGGAATATTGATATTGTGTTGATGGAGAAGAAACAGGGCTACTGGGAGATACATTGGTGTTCGCATCATGAATGGCTTGCATCTACTTTAAAGAAAACACAATTTATTGTGATCTAAGGTTGCATTGAAATCGCATATCCAAAGGGAGCAACAATGGTCACATACAGTATGTCTTTAAGATGTTTGCCTAATGTGAGTAGGAGTGGGTGTGTGTCCAGTTGAATGGGTCTTGGATTTCAACGTATATGTAATTTCTTCTTTCATATTTCCTCTCTTGAGAAAGAAATATTATTAATCATTCAAATATCTTAGCCTTCGACTCAGATATAAAAAGAAGAAAACTACAAAATATAGCATGTATGCCTTAATGTTCATGTTTTGTAGAGGGCTTTACTGTCATTACTAACTAGTTTGGTTCAACCTCCTTAGTATAATTTACCATTTTGGTTATTAATAACAGATCTTACTATTTTTATCATGTCTAAATGTATCAAATTTGCACCTTTTATCGTCACTCCAGACAAAATTAGAGGAGTCCACCAGCAAGACACGCTTTCCTTCAGGAGGGAAGATCTGGATACCCAACACCTGACCACAAGACCTCAACCCCCCCCCCCCCCCCACCTTCACCCATATTTCCCCAGCTCGACGGCTTACAATATCAGCCGAAGTGGTCTGCAATACCAACCACCCCTCACGAGCACAGCAACCTGTCATACCAGTTGAGTGGACTTCGATACCAATCACATCTCACCCGTACAGTGACCTGTGATACCATTTGAGTGGTCTGCGATACCAATCATCTCACAAGCAGAGCAACCTGTCATACCAGTTGAGTGGTCTGCAATACTAATCACTTCTTACCAGCACAGTGACCTGTGATACCAGCTTAGTGGTCTGTGATAGCAACCACATCTCACCAGCACAGCGACCTGTGTTACCAGATGCGTCAGCCTGTGATACCAGTCAAGTGGTCTATGATACCAACTACACCTAATCAGCAGAGCAACCTGCAATACAAGACGCATCGGGGTGTGATACCAACCGAAAAATATATATTTTCTGTATGTATGTAAGTGACAAAAGGCAAAACTACATGTAGCAAGTATCTCCCCAAAGTTGAGAAAGTGAGAGAGCCAAATTAATCAATTAATTTTTGGTGTACAGTATTGGAAAGAAGAGTGATGTGCTTGTTAGTGTAGTGAAATAGATACGAGGAGGAGGTGTTTGAGAGAGCTAGCTGGATTACTCTCTGTTTAGGTGAGACTCAATCAGAAACAGTGAGGGAAGCCAAACAAATGAAACAGGAGTTCAAGCAACTCCCTTATCACATGCCTATGAGGCTTCCCATGGCCATGCTCGATTGGTATTTACAATCTCCCCAGATGCCTGCGATATCAGCCACACCCCACCCTCGGCCGAGATGAGAAGAAAGAAAATGAATATGGACCATAGCCAACCCTTGACCATTTCTATCTTTCCCATGTAGAAGCAGAGATACACTTTCATAACTTACCTGCCACTCCCGGTCTTGGTGTAGCGGCGTCTTCGTCGCGGGACCACTCCCCGGAGCTGCAAGTCATAAGAGGAGGTGGTTTGTGGGCCAAACCACCACAACATCCCCCTGCCCCCTTCTCATGGGCACGAGATGCTGGGAATGGCTTCGGTCGCCTGGGCAAGTACCCCATATCTCTACTAAACACACACCCTATCACATTTTGTCCATACCTAGAAATAGTCCTCCAGTGGTTATTTCTCGAAGACTCCATCTAGCCGGAGACATTGAGAGCAAACCTGGAACCACCCCCTCATACATATGTCCGACATGCTGTAAACCAATCACTTTGAGCCGACAGACCAAGATTTCAGTTCTCTGCATTTCCTCCGAGAAATGGACCCACTTCACATGCACAACACTTGTCACCATGCGACACAACATAAACACCTGGGCCTGCTCCTCATGTTCTCTACACCCATCCCCAAACCCCATCCCCTCCACACCTCCTCCTTCCAACCCATCAACCCATCCCACTCCCTCTTCCCCAATCCACCCCATCCTAACCAACCCCACCCCCTCACCACCTTTACCTTAAACCCAACACCCACCACCAAATCCTTCACCCACCCCTCCTAACCCACCCTCACCCCTACCACACCCCCGAGCAGTAGCACCTAACACACACTGTACACATAACATCAACATCCTTTAATTAAACATAGATGGCATAAACACCAAAACACAAGAACTCACACACCTTATCAAACAACACAATATACACATTGCCATCTTACAAGAAACAAAACTACATAGAACAAAACAATATATCACCCACATGTCATAACTACACCACCATCACACAAAACTGTACTGGCAGCGACATCGGCGGACTCATCACCCTTTAAAGGTTTTCTACGCAAACGCTCGTAGCATACGCAATAAATTTTCAGATTTAGAGGAGCTAGTGTTTACAGAAAATTATGATGTGATTGGCATAACAGAATCTTGGCTCAATACAGAAGATAGACTTTTTAGCAGAGTATTCACTTCCCGGTTATGTAATGTTTGAGAAAAGCCGAATAAATCGAAATGGAGGTGGCGTTTTACTTTATATCAAAGAAAGTCTTAACCCTACCCTCTTGTCAAAACCTCAAATTGTGAACGTCGACGCATCTTTTGTGCTAATAAAGAATAATAAAGGT
Organism: Paralithodes platypus; assembly: GCA_032716605.1. Lineage (NCBI taxonomy): Eukaryota > Metazoa > Arthropoda > Malacostraca > Decapoda > Lithodidae > Paralithodes > Paralithodes platypus. The sequence goes on along the minus strand of CM064563.1, from coordinate 14,842,504 downwards.
ACCAAAATAATACTTGCATTAATATACAGACCTCCAGCTCAATCAGTGCAAACTGACCGAGAAATTTACGAACAAATTGCAGATGTAAGTAACTCACAAGATACCGTAATTTTTGGTGACTTTAATTTACCTGTGACCAAGTGGGGCGATACTCTTACTTCACACTCCGGACATGACTTGTATACGAACTTGCAAGAGAGTTCGCTTTATCAATTTGTTGGAACGCCGACCCGTGGTAATAACGTTCTTGACATTGTACTTGCAACAAAAGAAGAATTAATAGAGAATTTGAATGTTGGTGATGAATTCAGTAACAGCGACCATCGTACGATAACTTTCACTTTAAAGTTTACTAGTAACGAACCATATAGTAGCATCGAAAAAGTCCCTAATTTCAAGAAAGCAAACTTCCATAAACTTAGAGCTATGTTTAAAGAAACTGACTGGAGCTTTTTAATTCACAATAACGACATAAATACATCTTGGAAGTTATTCGAAGCCACTTACCTAAAAGCAGTGCAAGACTGCATACCATCGAAAACTCGGCGTCCAGGCCATAATAATAAGCCCAAATGGTGGAATAAAGATATTTCAAACTGCCTGCTTGCTAAAAAATTTGCTAATGACAGATTAAAATCCTCACAAAATGATGAAGAACGGCTGAAATTTGTAGAGCTACGACGCAAAGCCAAAAAGTTAATTAAGCAAAGTAAAAAGACCTTAGAGTTACATATTGCGAATCAAAGTAAAACAAACCCGAAAGAATTCTATAGTTATATCAGAAAGAAAAAAGTCGTTACTTCAACTGTTGGACCGTTAGTCGATGAAAATGGAGAATACACCAAAGACGAAGAACAAATGAGTAATGCCCTCAATACCTTCTTTGCATCAGTTTTTACAACAGAAGACCTCAGTGATATCCCTACACCATCGCCGATTCAGATTGATAATTCAGATGTTCTAAGCAATATCACCGTTACAGAGAGAGAAGTATTGAATTGTTTAGATAAACTCAAGGTAAATAAAACGCCTGGACCTGATACAATCTCGCCTAGAGTTCTAAAGGAAGCTAAGGATGAGCTCTCTAAACCACTGACATTACTATTCAATAAATCCTTGCAGTCTGGAACTATGCCCGATCAGTGGAAGCTAGCCAACGTAACACCGATATTCAAAAAAGGCAGCAAATCCCTACCCTGTAACTATCGTCCAATTAGCTTAACCTCAGTTGTATGTAAAATGCTAGAAACGGTCATACGAGACAGACTCGTAAATCACTTAGAGGAAAATAACATACTTAAAGATACTCAACACGGCTTTCGTAAAAAACGTTCCTGTTTAACAAACCTCTTTGACTTCTTCCACGATATCCTCAACCTCTACGATGAGAGTAAAGCTGTAGATATTATATACCTTGATTTTCAAAAGGCCTTTGACAAAGTTCCCCACAAACGTTTACTGCTAAAACTAAAAGCGCATGGAATACAAGACGGTGTGTTGAAATGGATAGAAAATTGGCTCAGCGACAGAAAGCAAAGAGTAGTCATAAACGGTAAGGCATCAAAATGGACCAATGTAAGTAGCGGGGTACCCCAGGGATCGGTACTAGGACCAATTCTCTTTCTAATTTACATCAACGACATAGATGAGGGTCTCACCTGTACAATCTCAAAATTTGCTGACGATACAAAAATTGCAAATAGCGTACTGTCAAAAGAACAAGTTGACGATATGCAACACAATCTAGATAAATTATCATGTTAGGCCCAAATTTGGCAAATGAGTTTCAATGCGGATAAATGTAAAGTACTACATATCGGATACCTAAATGAGAAAGCAAACTATTCGATGAATGGCACTCAGCTTAAGAATGTAAACAGAGAAACCGATCTGGGAGTAACAATATCGGGTAACCTAAAACCGAGTCAACAATGTTCAGAAGTTGTTAAGAAGGCAAACAAAATAATTGGCTTTTTAGGCAGGTCATTTGAGCATAAATCCAAAGAAGTTATCCTAACCCTTTACAATTCATTAGTCCGCCCTCTTCTGGAATACTGCATTCAATCCTGGTGCCCTTATTACCAAAAAGATATAAACAAGCTAGAACGAGTTCAACGTAGAGTTACCAAAATGATACCTAGCCTAAAGAACAAACCATACGAAGATCGTCTTAGAGAATTAAATCTATTTCCTTTAACCCAGCGCAGATTAAGAGGTGACTTAATTCAAGTGTTCAAAATCATCAAAGGCATCGACAATATGAACTGTAGTAAGTACTTCACTATCGACCAATCTAATTACACGCGGGGAAACGGTTGCAAAATTATTGGTAAATCTTTTAACTCACACGAATCTAAGAATTTCTTCTTCAATCGAGTTGTCAACTTGTGGAATGGGCTTCCCCGAAACGTTATAGACTGCATCACCGTTGATTCATTTAAACTCCGCCTAGACAAATATCTCGCATCAAACCCACGACTGACTGCGTTTGTAAATGAATAACTTTATTTTATCCCCCCCTCAGTTACTAACCCATCTGTCCCCTACTAACTTCCTAATCCTGCCACGGACATTAGTTCCAGGGCAGTAATTCCCTTTCCAATGTTCCCTTACCCACTCTAAACCACTGTTTGGACACTTGATCCTCAGTGTTTTGGAGGACAAGCAACCTAGAAGGGTCACTAGATCTGTTGTTGCTTGATTTCCTTTGTACTCCTTTGTAACAAACATCAATAAACTTCTTTGATACCAGTGCACATACAAAATCCCTCCTCCTCCTTCACGACACCACTACAGAAATACAATCAATCAAATACTCAAATACGCACTGGCAACAAATCACACATAACAATCATAAATATATAACATCCCTCCCCAAACGTCCCCCACAGTACCAAATCACTACACCACAAAAATAAAACATATCAAAAACATTCTCAACATCATCCTGGGTGGTGACTTCAACACCAAGTCGTCGGACTGGCTTGTCAACAATTCTGACTCAGACAGAGGGCTGGTGCTCAACAACCAAACAGGTAACCTCTTCATCCTTAATAACATCCATCAAAATACTCATATTCCCCACCAAGACCTCTGCCACCCCTTATAACCAGACATCACGTTTTGTTCCCCCAACCTTGCCCCCACGACATCCTGGAGGGTGGTCAAAACCTTATGTTCTGACCACCTCCCAATCATCATCACCACCAAAACCAGAATCAGCTTGGCTGGCCACAGATACACATACACTAATTATAAAAGAGCCAACTGGGAAGCTTTCACAACTGAAACAGAACAACTCTAAATTCTAAACAGTGCACTTATCACAAACATCCACGATGCCATACACTCTTTCAATATAATTATTAAAATTGCAGACAAAAAAATATCCTTAGAGGTAACAGAAAGTAACACAACCCCAATTTAACACCAGCAAATAAAAACCTCATCAGACAATGCGATACACTAGAACGCTCCCCAACACACAGGACACTGCACAACAAGTACTAGCGCTGAACACTCATATTTACAACAAAATATTAGAACAACAAATACTAAACTGGAATAGTTACCTCCAAACACTTGATCACAAAACAAAGACCTGCAAACTCTACAAAACAGTAAACGCCATAACACTCTCCAACAGCACAAAACACAAGCACATGCTGCCATCACAACAACAGACGCCATACTTTCAAACAAACAACAAGCAAACATTCTCATCAATAATTTTTCAAGAATCAGCCATCTTAACCCCAACCGTGACGATCGACCAGTCATCCGACGAAAGCGACAATCCCCTACAGACCTGGACTATGCACCCTTCATTAACAGTCAGACAAAAAAATCACATCACCAACAACCTCGAACACTCATCTGCCAGAGGACCAAACAAAATGTTTACTATACGGCTTAGACACCTGGGAGCACTCACCAACATAATAACTATAGATATTCAAACAACATAATACCCAACATATGGAAGCATGGTGTTATCATCACACTCTCTAAATCAAAGAAAGACCCCACACTAGCCTCCTTACACCACCCCATCACCCTCCTTTGCACCCTCTCAAAAGTTACCGAACGCCTCATAATTCAACTAACCACACCTAACATTCCCCTAGCTACATAACAGCACAGCTTTAGGCCACTACACTCCACAAATGCCCTTCTTAGAGACCTAAAAAAAAATTATAGCATCGACTCAGCTAGGCCATCACACAGAACACTTGTCGTTACAATTGACATAAGTAAAGCTTTTGATGCCATTCCCCGCCACAACCTTACAAACTAAATTCTCAACACAAGCATGCACAATATCACAAAAAGATGGCTGGCCAACTATCTAGCAGGCCCATGTAAGATTTGCTGACCAGTCTTCGAACATCAGGAATTTCACAAACGGAGTCCCTCAGGGATCCGTCTTGTCACCAAAAAATGTCAACCTATTCATCCACAACCTACCCATACCCCACATACCCCAGGTACACACAGCATCTTACGCACGCGACATAGCACTCACATGTACACATCAAGATGCAAACATAGCCGCACAACTCCTCCAATCTTACCTCAACACACTGCAGGTACACAACTGTTTCACCACAAACAGACTCAAACTAACCCCAGCCAAATCTACAGTGACCCTTCTCACAAACTGGACAGTGGCACATAGTCATACCCCTCACCTCACCTTAAACAACATCCCCATAACACACACACACACACACTTACAAAATCCTTAGTGTATCATGTTATATATATAAACACCATATTACAATTATCAAAAACAAACTGACACCAAGACTAAAAACCCTCACGGCACTTGCCCATACAACATTCGGACATAACAAACAAACTACCACCACAGTACACAAACAATATATACGTTCAGTAATGGTATATACTAACCTTGCTTGGGCCTCTAGCATCTCTGAGACACATCACAACACCCTACAGACGATACAGAACAAAGCCCTCAAAATAATGACTGGCTGCACAGCTACTACACCAACACCCCACCGACACCAGGAAACCAATGTCCTCAAAATCAAGGATCACCTTGATATGATAGGCACACAATTTCTTGCTGCAGCCACCACAAAACCAACACCACCCACTACACTACATGGCAGAACATCCACACACACCAAGAAACATCAAAACAACACCTAGCACTCGTTATCATGCACAAATAATGTCTTAAGTGGTACCCAAGTGGGTACCACCATAGCATGTATGTACGAAAGATTGACGTTACCTGCCCAGGAAGTGAATATTCATAATGTGTTCCACTTCAAATTGTGATTTTCTCAACTTTGACCCAATATATTTATAAAACTCACTAAATAACTATGTTATTTTGTATATGAAATCACAACCATTTCTTCCACTCTATTTGATGGTGAAGTTAGAAATATTCTATCATAAATATTTCATTTTATACAAATAAATCTAAAACATATGTTTCTTGGTTATATAGTATGGCTGTCGGACCACAATGTTCTCTCTCAGTCGTTTGTTGGTCATCAGAATTGCCTTCTATGCACTTTTGCTTACATGACAAGAAAAAGGAAATATTTCTTCTATTATATTAGCATAAATAGCTTCAAAGCCTCAAATTATCGCCATGTAACTTGAACAATTCTGCCCAAGCATACTTTGATAGACAATTTCATGGACAAATTCAATGACAATACGTACAGGATCTTTAGGGCAATGCTAAATAGTATTTGTCATTCTCTTTCCATTATATGTACCACAAAACTAAAATTCACATATTTTTATCCCCGTCAGAGGGAAAAAATCGCGAAAAAATTCAGTTCAATCCATGTGCGCTTATCGTATCATTCGTCAAAATATGTAGTTATAAAATATATAAAACAATAACCATGTCTATACAATTAAAACTTTATTCTATATGAATATTTTCCAATGAGTATTATACTTGTGAGCGCTAGAACAGTTTTGAATGTACTTTACCTTAGTTTAGGCTCGATTGTGAACCGTAATGTTTTGACTACATACATAATGCTGATATGCAAGCATTTCTATGACATTTCCAATTGTATATATCTTCCTTTCAATCACATACAGAGACTGTTGGTAGAACAAATGATTAATTAGATGTTAAGGGCCCTTGGTAAGCAGGCGGCCCATAGCTTGCCTCATCCTAAGAACTGATTATGGATTAAATTCAGACCATTCACAAACAGAGTGCTTGTGGGCTTACAGTGGGCTTAAAGTCTTGATTCATCCCCGAGATCCTGAACCTCTCACAGCCAGAGATTGAACGCAATTGTGTCTATAGTATGAGGGCTATAGTTTAGTACAGACTATAGGCTATAGAGCTATAGAACGCGATTTTGTCTTGGTGCACTTCGGCAAAACCACTTTAGGACGCGATTGCATCCTCCAGTGAGAAAGAGGCTTAGTTTTTAAGGTCGAATCACCTCGTTTGGATAAGCGGCATGTGTATTTATGTATCTCTATGTAAGTCTCTCTCTCTCTCTCTCTTTTTCCTACAGACCGAGGCAAACCGGGGATAATTCAGGGCAGCGGACAGTCGGACAGACAGCTCCCGGATACACCACCAGACAACCAATACTACAGTCACACACACACACACCCACATACACACACACACATGCACTCTTACATACACAAGGTACTGTACTGTATATACATACACACGACTCTTGTTGCATACAGTACATACATAGTCTATAATATATTCTGAGCACTGGAGAATACTGGGCAGGAAACTTACAGCTTCCAACCTCAAATAATATTCAATTATTATTGCTGTTTGTTTTGTTTTGTTGTTGTTGGCTTTGTTATCAATTCTGGTATTGTTTTGTTTTGTTTTTTGCTCATATACTTTTGTTTCTCGTTTACATTATTATTAACTCTGCAATGACTTTATCCTGCAGGTCCAAAATATACTAAACTTCTAAATTGAAGCCGCAGCATAATAAATGCGGAAGGCCCAGAGTTGGCATAATGGAATACGATTCGGCATCTTTCCATGTTCCTCGTAAATACAGTATATGAAGGAGGTCGAAACCATCAGGGTCTGAAGATAAACCAACTTGGTAGCAAACTGCACGACAGACATAGCGGAAGCTTGAGTTACAGCCTCATATTATGATAGAGGGCGGTAGTGTTCTACTGACAAAATGTACAAATTTATAGCTTGATGGACAGTCTGGGGGTATTTCTTATATCATCTTTATGTATTTATTTATGTTATCTTTATTTAATGTTAGTATATAATTATAAGAGGGTGTGGGAAGAGTTATAGTTAGTTTGAAGAGGGATTAGGAAGGCGTTTATTATAAGAGGGTGTGGGAAGAGTTATAGTTAGTTTGAAGAGGGATTAGGAAGGCGTTTATTATAAGAGGGTGTGGGAAGAGTTATAGTTAGTTTGAAGAGGGATTAGGAAGGCGTTTATTATAAGAGGGTGTGGGAAGAGTTATAGTTAGTTTGAAGAGGGATTAGGAAGGCGTTTATTATAAGAGGGTGTGGGAAGAGTTATAGTTAGTTTGAAGAGGGATTAGGAAGGCGTTTATTATAAGAGGGTGTGGGAAGAGTTATAGTTAGTTTGAAGAGGGATTAGGAAGGCGTTTATTATAAGAGGGTGTGGGAAGAGTTATAGTTAGTTTGAAGAGGGATTAGGAAGACGTTTATTATAAGAGGGTGTGGGAAGAGTTATAGTTAGTTTGAAGAGGGATTAGGAAGGCGTTTATTATAAGAGGGTGTGGGAAGAGTTATAGTTAGTTTGAAGAGGGATTAGGAAGGCGTTTATTATAAGAGGGTGTGGGAAGAGTTATAGTTAGTTTGAAGAGGGATTAGGAAGGCGTTTATTATAAGAGGGTGTGGGAAGAGTTATAGTTAGTTTGAAGAGGGATTAGGAAGGCGTTTATTATAAGAGGGTGTGGGAAGAGTTATAGTTAGTTTGAAGAGGGATTAGGAAGGCGTTTATTATAAGAGGGTGTGGGAAGAGTTATAGTTAGTTTGAAGAGGGATTAGGAAGGCGTTTATTATAAGAGGGTGTGGGAAGAGTTATAGTTAGTTTGAAGAGGGATTAGGAAGGCGTTTATTATAAGAGGGTGTGGGAAGAGTTATAGTTAGTTTGAAGAGGGATTAGGAAGGCGTTTATTATAAGAGGGTGTGGGAAGAGTTATAGTTAGTTTGAAGAGGGATTAGGAAGGCGTTTATTATAAGAGGGTGTGGGAAGAGTTATAGTTAGTTTGAAGAGGGATTAGGAAGGCGTTTATTATAAGAGGGTGTGGGAAGAGTTATAGTTAGTTTGAAGAGGGATTAGGAAGGCGTTTATTATAAGAGGGTGTGGGAAGAGTTATAGTTAGTTTGAAGAGGGATTAGGAAGGCGTTTATTATAAGAGGGTGTGGGAAGAGTTATAGTTAGTTTGAAGAGGGATTAGGAAGGCGTTTATTATAAGAGGGTGTGTGAAGAGTTTATAGTTAGTTTGAAGAGGGATTAGGAAGGCGTTTATTATAAGAGGGTGTGGGAAGAGTTATAGTTAGTTTGAAGAGGGATTAGGAAGGCGTTTATTATAAGAGGGTGTGGGAAGAGTTATAGTTAGTTTGAAGAGGGATTAGGAAGGCGTTTATTATAAGAGGGTGTGGGAAGAGTTATAGTTAGTTTGAAGAGGGATTAGGAAGGCGTTTATTATAAGAGGGTGTGGGAAGAGTTATAGTTAGTTTGAAGAGGGATTAGGAAGGCGTTTATTATAAGAGGGTGTGGGAAGAGTTACAGTTAGTTTGAAGAGGGATTAGGAAGGCGTTTATTATAAGAGGGTGTGGGAAGAGTTATAGTTAGTTTGAAGAGGGATTAGGAAGGCATTTATTATAAGAGGGTGTGGGAAGAGTTATAGTTAGTTTGAAGAGGGATTAGGAAGGCGTTTATTATAAGAGGGTGTGGGAAGAGTTATAGTTAGTTTGAAGAGGGATTAGGAAGGCGTTTATTATAAGAGGGTGTGGGAAGAGTTATAGTTAGTTTGAAGAGGGATTAGGAAGGCGTTTATTATAAGAGGGTGTGGGAAGAGTTATAGTTAGTTTGAAGAGGGATTAGGAAGGCGTTTATTATAAGAGGGTGTGGGAAGAGTTATAGTTAGTTTGAAGAGGGATTAGGAAGACGTTTATTATAAGAGGGTGTGGGAAGAGTTATAGTTAGTTTGAAGAGGGATTAGGAAGGCGTTTATTATAAGAGGGTGTGGGAAGAGTTATAGTTAGTTTGAAGAGGGATTAGGAAGGCGTTTATTATAAGAGGGTGTGGGAAGAGTTATAGTTAGTTTGAAGAGGGATTAGGAAGGCGTTTATTATAAGAGGGTGTGGGAAGAGTTATAGTTAGTTTGAAGAGGGATTAGGAAGGCGTTTATTATAAGAGGGTGTGGGAAGAGTTATAGTTAGTTTGAAGAGGGATTAGGAAGGCGTTTATTATAAGAGGGTGTGGGAAGAGTTATAGTTAGTTTGAAGAGGGATTAGGAAGGCGTTTATTATAAGAGGGTGTGGGAAGAGTTATAGTTAGTTTGAAGAGGGATTAGGAAGGCGTTTATTATAAGAGGGTGTGGGAAGAGTTATAGTTAGTTTGAAGAGGGATTAGGAAGGCGTTTATTATAAGAGGGTGTGGGAAGAGTTATATAGTTAGTTTGAAGAGGGATTAGGAAGGCGTTTATTATAAGAGGGTGTGGGAAGAGTTATAGTTAGTTTGAAGAGGGATTAGGAAGGCGTTTATTATAAGAGGGTGTGGGAAGAGTTATAGTTAGTTTGAAGAGGGATTAGGAAGGCGTTTATTATAAGAGGGTGTGGGAAGAGTTATAGTTAGTTTGAAGAGGGATTAGGAAGGCGTTTATTATAAGAGGGTGTGGGAAGAGTTATAGTTAGTTTGAAGAGGGATTAGGAAGGCGTTTATTATAAGAGGGGTGGGAAGAGTTATAGTTAGTTTGAAGAGGGATTAGGAAGGCGTTTATTATAAGAGGGTGTGGGAAGAGTTATAGTTAGTTTGAAGAGGGATTAGGAAGGCGTTTATTATAAGAGGGTGTGGGAAGAGTTATAGTTAGTTTGAAGAGGGATTAGGAAGGCGTTTATTATAAGAGGGTGTGGGAAGAGTTATAGTTAGTTTGAAGAGGGATTAGGAAGGCGTTTATTATAAGAGGGTGTGGGAAGAGTTATAGTTAGTTTGAAGAGGGATTAGGAAGGCGTTTATTATAAGAGGGTGTGGGAAGAGTTACAGTTAGTTTGAAGAGGGATTAGGAAGGCGTTTATTATAAGAGGGTGTGGGAAGAGTTATAGTTAGTTTGAAGAGGGATTAGGAAGGCATTTATTATAAGAGGGTGTGGGAAGAGTTATAGTTAGTTTGAAGAGGGATTAGGAAGGCGTTTATTATAAGAGGGTGTGGGAAGAGTTATAGTTAGTTTGAAGAGGGATTAGGAAGGCGTTTATTATAAGAGGGTGTGGGAAGAGTTATAGTTAGTTTGAAGAGGGATTAGGAAGGCGTTTATTATAAGAGGGTGTGGGAAGAGTTATAGTTAGTTTGAAGAGGGATTAGGAAGGCGTTTATTATAAGAGGGTGTGGGAAGAGTTATAGTTAGTTTGAAGAGGAGTTAGGAAGGCGGTTATTATAAGAGGGTGTGGGAAGAGTTTATAGTTAGTTGAAGAGGGATTAGGAAGGCGTTTATTATAAGAGGGTGTGGGAAGAGTTATAGTTAGTTTGAAGAGGGATTTAGGAAGGCGTTTATTATAAGAGGGTGTGGGGAAGAGTTATAGTTAGTTTGAAGAGGGATTAGGAAGGCGTTTATTATAAGAGGGTGTGGGAAGAGTTATAGTTAGTTTGAAGAGGGATTAGGAGGGCGTTTATTATAAGAGGGTGTGGGAAGAGTTATAGTTAGTTTGAAGAGGGATTAGGAAGGCGTTTATTATAAGAGGGTGAGGGAAGGGAAGAGTTATAGTTAGTTTGAAGAGGGATTAGGAAGGCGTTTATTATAAGAGGGTGTGGGAAGAGTTATAGTTAGTTTGAAGAGGGATTAGGAAGGCGTTTATTATAAGAGGGTGTGGGAAGAGTTATAGTTAGTTTGAAGAGGGATTAGGAAGGCGTTTATTATAAGAGGGTGTGGGAAGAGTTATAGTTAGTTTGAAGAGGGATTAGGAAGGCGTTTATTATAAGAGGGTGTGGGAAGAGTTATAGTTAGTTTGAAGAGGGATTAGGAAGGCGTTTATTATAAGAGGGTGTGGGAAGAGTTATAGTTAGTTTGAAGAGGGATTAGGAAGGCGTTTATTATAAGAGGGTGTGGGAAGAGTTATAGTTAGTTTGAAGAGGGATTAGGAAGGCGTTTATTATAAGAGGGTGTGGGAAGAGTTATAGTTAGTTTGAAGAGGGATTAGGAAGGCGTTTATTATAAGAGGGTGTGGGAAGAGTTATAGTTAGTTTGAAGAGGGATTAGGAAGGCGTTTATTATAAGAGGGTGTGGGAAGAGTTATAGTTAGTTTGAAGAGGGATTAGGAAGGCGTTTATTATAAGAGGGTGTGGGAAGAGTTATAGTTAGTTTGAAGAGGGATTAGGAAGGCGTTTATTATAAGAGGGTGTGGGAAGAGTTATAGTTAGTTTGAAGAGGGATTAGGAAGGCGTTTATTATAAGAGGGTGTGGGAAGAGTTATAGTTAGTTTGAAGAGGGATTAGGAAGGCGTTTATTATAAGAGGGTGTGGGAAGAGTTATAGTTAGTTTGAAGAGGGATTAGGAAGGCGTTTATTATAAGAGGGTGTGGGAAGAGTTATAGTTAGTTTGAAGAGGGATTAGGAAGGCGTTTATTATAAGAGGGTGTGGGAAGAGTTATAGTTAGTTTGAAGAGGGATTAGGAAGGCGTTTATTATAAGAGGGTGTGGGAAGAGTTATAGTTAGTTTGAAGAGGGATTAGGAAGGCGTTTATTATAAGAGGGTGTGGGAAGAGTTATAGTTAGTTTGAAGAGGGATTAGGAAGGCGTTTATTATAAGAGGGTGTGGGAAGAGTTATAGTTAGTTTGAAGAGGGATTAGGAAGGCGTTTATTATAAGAGGGTGTGGGAAGAGTTATAGTTAGTTTGAAGAGGGATTAGGAAGGCGTTTATTATAAGAGGGTGTGGGAAGAGTTATAGTTAGTTTGAAGAGGGATTAGGAAGGCGTTTATTATAAGAGGGTGTGGGAAGAGTTATAGTTAGTTTGAAGAGGGATTAGGAAGGCGTTTATTATAAGAGGGTGTGGGAAGAGTTATAGTTAGTTTGAAGAGGGATTAGGAAGGCGTTTATTATAAGAGGGTGTGGGAAGAGTTATAGTTAGTTTGAAGAGGGATTAGGAAGGCGTTTATTATAAGAGGGTGTGGGAAGAGTTATAGTTAGTTTGAAGAGGGATTAGGAAGGCGTTTATTATAAGAGGGTGTGGGAAGAGTTATAGTTAGTTTGAAGAGGGATTAGGAAGGCGTTTATTATAAGAGGGTGTGGGAAGAGTTATAGTTAGTTTGAAGAGGGATTAGGAAGGCGTTTATTATAAGAGGGTGTGGGAAGAGTTATAGTTAGTTTGAAGAGGGATTAGGAAGGCGTTTATTATAAGAGGGTGTGGGAAGAGTTATAGTTAGTTTGAAGAGGGATTAGGAAGGCGTTTATTATAAGAGGGTGTGGGAAGAGTTATAGTTAGTTTGAAGAGGGATTAGGAAGGCGTTTATTATAAGAGGGTGTGGGAAGAGTTATAGTTAGTTTGAAGAGGGATTAGGAAGGCGTTTATTATAAGAGGGTGTGGGAAGAGTTATAGTTAGTTTGAAGAGGGATTAGGAAGGCGTTTATTATAAGAGGGTGTGGGAAGAGTTATAGTTAGTTTGAAGAGGGATTAGGAAGGCGTTTATTATAAGAGGGTGTGGGAAGAGTTATAGTTAGTTTGAAGAGGGATTAGGAAGGCGTTTATTATAAGAGGGTGTGGGAAGAGTTACAGTTAGTTTGAAGAGGGATTAGGAAGGCGTTTATTATAAGAGGGTGTGGGAAGAGTTATAGTTAGTTTGAAGAGGGATTAGGAAGGCGTTTATTATAAGAGGGTGTGGGAAGAGTTATAGTTAGTTTGAAGAGGGATTAGGAAGGCGTTTATTATAAGAGGGTGTGGGAAGAGTTATAGTTAGTTTGAAGAGGGATTAGGAAGGCGTTTATTATAAGAGGGTGTGGGAAGAGTTATAGTTAGTTTGAAGAGGGATTAGGAAGGCGTTTATTATAAGAGGGTGTGGGAAGAGTTATAGTTAGTTTGAAGAGGGATTAGGAAGGCGTTTATTATAAGAGGGTGTGGGAAGAGGGATTAGGAAGGCGTTTATTATAAGAGGGTGTGGGAAGAGTTATAGTTAGTTTGAAGAGGGATTAGGAAGGCGTTTATTATAAGAGGGTGTGGGAAGAGTTATAGTTAGTTTGAAGAGGGATTAGGAAGGCGTTTATTATAAGAGGGTGTGGGAAGAGTTATAGTTAGTTTGAAGAGGGATTAGGAAGGCGTTTATTATAAGAGGGTGTGGGAAGAGTTATAGTTAGTTTGAAGAGGGATTAGGAGGGCGTTTATTATAAGAGGGTGTGGGAAGAGTTATAGTTAGTTTGAAGAGGGATTAGGAAGGCGTTTATTATAGTAAGCTGTGGGAAGAGTTATAGTTAGTTTGAAGAGGGATTAGGAAGGCGTTTATTATAAGAGGGTGTGGGAAGAGTTATAGTTAGTTTGAAGAGGGATTAGGAAGGCGTTTATTATAAGAGGGTGTGGGAAGAGTTATAGTTAGTTTGAAGAGGGATTAGGAAGGCGTTTATTATAAGAGGGTGTGGGAAGAGTTATAGTTAGTTTGAAGAGGGATTAGGAAGGCGTTTATTATAAGAGGGTGTGGGAAGAGTTATAGTTAGTTTGAAGAGGGATTAGGAAGGCGTTTATTATAAGAGGGTGTGGGAAGAGTTATAGTTAGTTTGAAGAGGGATTAGGAAGGCGTTTATTATAAGAGGGTGTGTGAAGAGTTTATAGTTAGTTTGAAGAGGGATTAGGAAGGCGTTTATTATAAGAGGGTGTGGGAAGAGTTATAGTTTAGTTTGAAGAGGGATTAGGAAGGCGTTTATTATAAGAGGGTGTGGGAAGAGTTTATAGTTAGTTTTGAAGAGGGATTAGGAAGGCGTTTATTATAAGAGGGTGTGGGAAGAGTTATAGTTAGTTTGAAGAGGGATTAGGAAGGCGTTTATTATAAGAGGGTGTGGGAAGAGTTATAGTTAGTTTTGAAGAGGGATTAGGAAGGCGTTTATTATAAGAGGGTGTGGGAAGAGTTATAGTTAGTTTGAAGAGGGATTAGGAAGGCGTTTATTATAAGAGGTGGGAAGAGTTATAGTTAGTTTGAAGAGGGATTAGGAAGGCGTTTATTATAAGAGGGTGTGGGAAGAGTTATAGTTAGTTTGAAGAGGGATTAGGAAGGCGTTTATTATAAGAGGGTGTGGGAAGAGTTATAGTTAGTTTGAAGAGGGATTAGGAAGGCGTTTATTATAAGAGGGTGTGGGAAGAGTTATAGTTAGTTTGAAGAGGGATTAGGAAGGCGTTTATTATAAGAGGGTGTGGGAAGAGTTATAGTTAGTTTGAAGAGGGATTAGGAGGGCGTTTATTATAAGAGGGTGTGGGAAGAGTTATAGTTAGTTTGAAGAGGGATTAGGAAGGCGTTTATTATAAGAGGGTGTGGGAAGAGTTATAGTTAGTTTTGAAGAGGGATTAGGAAGGCGTTTATTATAAGAGGGTGTGGGAAGAGTTATAGTTAGTTTGAAGAGGGATTAGGAAGGCGTTTATTATAAGAGGGTGTGGGAAGAGTTATAGTTAGTTTGAAGAGGGATTAGGAAGGCGTTTATTATAAGAGGGTGTGGGAAGAGTTATAGTTAGTTTGAAGAGGGATTAGGAAGGCGTTTATTATAAGAGGGTGTGGGAAGAGTTATAGTTAGTTTGAAGAGGGATTAGGAAGGCGTTTATTATAAGAGGGTGTGGGAAGAGTTATAGTTAGTTTGAAGAGGGATTAGGAAGGCGTTTATTATAAGAGGGTGTGGGAAGAGTTATAGTTAGTTTGAAGAGGGATTAGGAAGGCGTTTATTATAAGAGGGTGTGGGAAGAGTTATAGTTAGTTTGAAGAGGGATTAGGAAGGCGTTTATTATAAGAGGGTGTGGGAAGAGTTATAGTTAGTTTGAAGAGGGATTAGGAAGGCGTTTATTATAAGAGGGTGTGGGAAGAGGGATTAGGAATTAGTTTGAAGAGGGATTAGGAAGGCGTTTATTATAAGAGGGTGTGGGAAGAGTTATAGTTAGTTTGAAGAGGGATTAGGAAGGCGTTTATTATAAGAGGGTGTGGGAAGAGTTATAGTTAGTTTGAAGAGGGATTAGGAAGGCGTTTATTATAAGAGGGTGTGGGAAGAGTTATAGTTAGTTTGAAGAGGGATTAGGAAGGCGTTTATTATAAGAGGGTGTGGGAAGAGTTATAGTTAGTTTGAAGAGGGATTAGGAAGGCGTTTATTATAAGAGGGTGTGGGAAGAGTTATAGTTAGTTTGAAGAGGGATTAGGAAGGCGTTTATTATAAGAGGGTTGTGGGAAGAGTTATAGTTAGTTTTGAAGAGGGATTAGGAAGGCGTTTATTATAAGAGGGTGTGGGAAGAGTTATAGTTAGTTTGAAGAGGGATTAGGAAGGCGTTTATTATAAGAGGGTGTGGGAAGAGTTTATAGTTTAGTTTGAAGAGGGATTAGGAAGGCGTTTTATTATAAGAGGGTGTGGAAGAGTTATAGTTAGTTTGAAGAGGGATTAGGAAGGCGTTTATTATAAGAGGGTGTGGGAAGAGTTATAGTTAGTTTGAAGAGGGATTAGGAAGGCGTTTATTATAAGAGGGTGTGGGAAGAGTTATAGTTAGTTTGAAGAGGGATTAGGAAGGCGTTTATTATAAGAGGGTTGTGGGAAGAGTTTATAGTTAGTTTGAAGAGGGATTAGGAAGGCGTTTATTATAAGAGGGTGTGGGAAGAGTTATAGTTAGTTTGAAGAGGGATGAGGAAGGCGTTTATTATAAGAGGGTGTGGGAAGAGTTATAGTTAGTTTGAAGAGGGATTAGGAAGGCGTTTATTATAAGAGGGTGTGGGAAGAGTTATAGTTAGTTTGAAGAGGGATTAGGAAGGCGTTTATTATAAGAGGGTGTGTGGGAAGAGTTATAGTTAGTTTGAAGAGGGATTAGGAAGGCGTTTATTATAAGAGGGTGTGGGAAGAGTTATAGTTAGTTTGAAGAGGGATTAGGAAGGCGTTTATTATAAGAGGGTGTGGGAAGAGTTATAGTTAGTTTGAAGAGGGATTAGGAAGGCGTTTATTATAAGAGGGTGTGGGAAGAGTTATAGTTAGTTTGAAGAGGGATTAGGAAGGCGTTTATTATAAGAGGGTGTGGGAAGAGTTATAGTTAGTTTGAAGAGGGATTAGGAAGGCGTTTATTATAAGAGGGTGTGGGAAGAGTTATAGTTAGTTTGAAGAGGGATTAGGAAGGCGTTTATTATAAGAGGGTGTGGGAAGAGTTATAGTTAGTTTGAAGAGGGATTAGGAAGGCGTTTATTATAAGAGGGTGTGGGAAGAGTTATAGTTAGTTTGAAGAGGGATTAGGAAGGCGTTTATTATAAGAGGGTGTGGGAAGAGTTATAGTTAGTTTGAAGAGGGATTAGGAAGGCGTTTATTATAAGAGGGTGTGGGAAGAGTTATAGTTAGTTTGAAGAGGGATTAGGAAGGCGTTTATTATAAGAGGGTGTGGGAAGAGTTATAGTTAGTTTGAAGAGGGATTAGGAAGGCGTTTATTATAAGAGGGTGTGGGAAGAGTTATAGTTAGTTTGAAGAGGGATTAGGAAGGCGTTTATTATAAGAGGGTGTGGGAAGAGTTATAGTTAGTTTGAAGAGGGATTAGGAAGGCGTTTATTTAAGAGGGTGTGGGAAGAGTTATAGTTAGTTTGAAGAGGGATTAGGAAGGCGTTTATTATAAGAGGGTGTGGGAAGAGTTATAGTTAGTTTGAAGAGGGATTAGGAAGGCGTTTATTATAAGAGGGTGGGAAGAGTTATAGTTAGTTTGAAGAGGGATTAGGAAGGCGTTTATTATAAGGGTGTGGGAAGAGTTATAGTTAGTTTGAAGGGATTAGGAAGGCGTTTATTATAAGAGGGTGTGGGAAGAGTTATAGTTAGTTTGAAGAGGGATTAGGAAGGCGTATTATAAGAGGTGTTATAGTTATATAAGAGGGTGTGGGAAGAGTTATAGTTAGTTTGAAGAGGGATTAGGAAGGCGTTTATTTATGTTCTATTTATTTATTTAATTATTTTTTGTTATGTATTTGTTTATTTATTTATTATTAAGGGAAAAAATACTTCGCTCAAAACAATATATAACTTATATTTGCCCTAGGTGTCAACAATCTAAACATAAGCTTTAACCTGTGGATTAAACAATATATAACTTATATTTTCCCTAGGTGTCAACAATCTAAACATAAGCTTTAACCTGTGGATTAAACAATATATAACTTATATTTTCCCTAGGTGTCAACAATCTAAACATAAGCTTTAACCTGTGGATTAAACAATATATAACTTATATTTTCCCTAGGTGTCAACAATCTAAACATAAGCTTTAACCTGTGGATTAAACAATATATAACTTATTTTCACCTAGGTGCCACCAATCTAATCCTAAGCTTTACCATGTGGATTATACAATATATAACTTATATTTTCCCTAGGTGTCAACAATCTAAACATAAGCTTTAACCTGTGGATTAAACAATATATAACTTATATTTTCCCTAGGTGTCAACAATCTAAACATAAGCTTTAACCTGTGGATTAAAGGCTTGGCTACCTTGTTGGCACCTACAGATGGCGTGCAATGCCACACACGGTGTTGCAATGTTTAACTTATATCAATACAGCTATGCTACGAACCGAGAGCGTACTGATGACAAATTTATTTACGGGGTTTGTGATATTTGTATTATGTGAAAGAAGGAGAAAAAAGGC